>CABEEJ010005619.1:13089-48063 GCA_901482245.1 Timema douglasi | reverse complement strand
CCAGTAGTTTCGGAGCCTATTCATTACAAACAAACAAACAAACAAAAAATCAAACCTTTCCTCTTTATAATATTAGTATGATATGTCATTTTGCCCGAGAGCTTAGTTAAGACGCTATATCTTATCCACCTCAGATTTTTGGGTGCGCGTCTTATGGTCTTAAACTATATTCCTCAGAGATTGATCTGGTTATTTATCACTAGATAGTAAATAAACCTACATGCTAAGGTGATACGTTTGTCAATAAGCTAGAGTCGCGAAATGTTTTAAAACTTGGAAAATAGTTATTTAGCAACCATTAAAAACCATACAACTAATATGTGGTGTGATTACTAAAACAGCCGCTTGAGTACATTTTCTGATCCATTGCTTTGCTATTCGTGAACCTTAATTTATTTTTATATAACAAATTGGTAGGCTACTTAAAGAAGCTTTCAACATCGTATATTGGCAATCTGAAAGATCAACATAATGAGTATAGTTAGATGTCCAGAAACCTTTTTTACTGTGCTTAGTACCTTTACTATTTTTGCTTGTTTATTTATTTAATTTTTAGATAATACATTAATAATATATTTACGTAGTTATATGTATGTTTATTTATGTGTGTTTGTTTATGTGTAGTTTTCAAACATAAAATCAACGTACATATGTGGCCTAAACCAGTTTAAGACGTAAGTTCTACAACAGACTGTCCTGCCGTTAAGAGAGAGGTCTTGGTTTGAATATAGGTCGTGGCAACTGAGGGAGGGTGGGGTTAGGCTAAATGTGTGATTTCTTTATTTCCTTTCTACGCTAATTCTAGCGAACGTTCTCTAAGCTATCTTCTTAATCCCTACGCCTTACATTTTGCTGTTAATAACCATGGTATTTAATGACATAATTAAAATACACATGTGATTTCGCACATAACGCCAAGTTTTGGGGATAAGAAAGGTTATCTTATAATGAATGTACCCGCATTAGCGTAGAGGGAGAGTAAAAACCATTTTAGAAAACCCTCCCTCAGTAGGCTACACCCGACCGAGATTCTAATGTTGATCTCCCCGTCATTGGCAGTCTAGTCTACTGTGAAAGTAGCGCCTTAGACCATGCCGCCACCGAAGTAGGTAGTATTGCGTATAAGTTACTATTTTAACCTGTTTAAAGGATTTTCTAACACACCTTTGTTAAATCGAGGGTGGGCTTTGCGACCTGTTTCATTAATATAATGAAGATTAACTAAACATGTATTTAGATTTGGTACTAATTCTCCTTTTTAATGCTAGAAAACACAAGGAGTATTAATTTTTCCAAACTTTTTTTTTTAAGTTTGTGCCTAACTCCCAGAGAAGAATGGTATTCACTTTCAACCATCATTATCTTTTTTAACTTTAACTTTTTTCAGCTATTTGATTGCCGTTAAAAGATGCTCATCTTGTGAGCCTATTTATTTATTTGATTTTCACCCTCTTAAAATGAAAATGATAATCACAAAGTGGTTCACTCGGGGTGCAACAATAACTGGAATTGAATAATTTTTCTTCGGCACATGATATGTCCTAAACTTGAGTCCACTCTCTTCAACGATAAGCTACTTTGGAAAGAACCCGCCTCGGTGGCGTAGTTGGCTAACGCGCTTGTCGCGTTGAGTTCGACTGCTGAGGACGGGAAGATCGAGGTTCGAATCTCGGTCGGGTGAACTGGGGTGGTTTTTCCTAAATGGTTTTCCACTCTCCCTCCACGCAAATTCGAGCTCACTTCCTCTAATTCAACCTTCCCAATTCCTAATCCATTAGAGTAATTAGTACTTAAAGCTTATAACCCGAACGGGTAGTAAGACGCGGTGCTAAATATTACTTTGGAAAGAGAAAAATAAATTTCTCGTGTGAGCTACTGAAAAAGTCACGGCTTGCTACTGGTAGCTCGCGTTCAACCGTTTGGCTACGTTTGGTCTAGAATCTAGATAAACATGGAGGATCTATACCGTTTTTTAGAGTGCTGTCTTCTTTGGGACCTATGCTGTATCTGCCCACCGCGTTGTGATGAACTGGATGCTTGACTCAATTATACTATCGATAATGGGACAACTGTGAGCCATTCAGGTCCATTCATTGTTTTGTTTTTATGGTGCGTGTATGGGCGGGGGTGGGTTTCTACATAGATGGCTCGTGGTGAAGTTCTCCAACAAGAGAAATCAGGGAATTTATACCAAGACCCTCTTCTCTGGTAGATATTGAAAATTTAAAAATAATATGGTTGAGGTTGTAGTTGTTAAAAACTGAATACCACTCCAATAAGCAACTAGCTTAGATATTGAGTAGGAATAAAGTCATAAACATTGTTTACTGTAATTTTGGGGAATAGGGTGTAAGAATTTGACCCCTTCCTCCTTTTTCACCTTATGCCCGCCCTTAACACTATTTTGGTGTGGCCCATGCCTAGAGTCCAAGACAGGCATTATGCAGATTGATTACGTGACCTTGAAGTGTGGCGGAGTTAATGTACGGCTCTGTGTGTTGTATCAAAATATCGAAATAAAATTATTGATATCTTACTAATTAACTTTTTTCGATACTACACACACACACACACACACACACACACACACACATATATATATCTATTCCTCCACCACATCATTAGCTTGTACATGACCTGATGCAATAAACTTAGTGATATATCCTTTATATATATATATATATACAGTATATATATATATATATATATATATATATATAAAGAGATGTTGTATCGACATATTACTAATTTATAATATTGAAGTAGATTTATCGCTAATAACAGGTACCATTATCAAAATTATTGAGTAGAGAGTTTTACCCTAATGTGATGTTTTGAATGTTTTTAATGCACTAAAATTTTGATTACTATTTTCCCCTCTAATCGATTTCTTTTGATGGCTATCCGACACTCCATGCCGTGAACTTGAAAACGAGCTTTACCAAGCAAGCGGCCGTTGCCGTTAGCGATGATAATGCCAACATTTTTTGATAAAGGGTGTCATATGGCCAGCAAACTAACCCTCCGGCCGCCAATCTTAGTTTTCTAGACCGGAGCTGCTACTTATTTATTCTATTCCGCATTATTACTTACAAGGGTTAATTTGACCCCGTTTCAGACCCACTGCTCCATACAAAATTTCTGGAAGATCCAGGGATAGAACCTGGCGCCTCTGGATCTGAAGCCAGGAACTCTGACCACTAGACCACAGAGGCGGTCGATAGTGATTTGACACTGAGATTTAAGTACTCTTATGATTAAAAGCATAGACACAAAATTATCGAGTATAAAACCATTGGTATCGTAAGGAAAATATCGAAATTTTTTCCACATACCTTTTTGTTTTATGTTAATGAGTTCGACTAACATGTTCCTTGGTCAACGCTGGAAGGCTAATATAAACTGATAAAAGCGTCGCTCATTGCAATTGCATTGTGTGGGTTTTGCCCTTGATAGCCCATCCCGCGGTGGATTAACCGAAAAATTAAATAAAAGATTAGCCTTGAACCAGAAAACGAATCGAAGTGCAATTTTATGCATTTTTATCTTGACAACAGCGAAATTGTAGTCATGTTACTCCTGTCTTTATTTTTAAATATTTATTTTTCACCTTTATTGTATTTTTATATAATGTTCTAAAACTATTTCACTGCTCTCAATTACACTGTTTTCTCAAGTATAATACAGAAATTTGGACTAGGATTTGACTGGCTCAAGCTGTGTTAGCTACCTAATTAGTTCGACTTATAGATGGGCTTATAATTCCCGTCCAGATAGAATTAAGTCTTAATGCACACATGACCTATATATAGTTGTTGCGATATCTTCTATTTGTGTGTGATCTGAGATGTCTACTATTTGGGTAGGACCAACATGTGAATGTCCATATATGATTATATTATTATTATTATTATTATTATTATTAATTAGCACCGCGTCTTACTACCCGTTCGGGTTATACGCCTTAAGTACTAATTACGCTCGTGGATTAGGAATTGGGAAGGTTGAATTAGAGGAAGTGAACCCGCATTTTCATGGAGAGAGAGTGGAAAACAATTTAGGAAAAACCACCCCCAGTTCACCCGACCGAGATTCGAACCTCGATCTCCCCATCCTCAGCAGTGGAGCTCAACACGACTAGCGCGTTATCCAACTACGCCACCGAGGCGGGTATATATATATATATATGATTATAGCTAACGCAGCTTTTTAAGTCCTCATAAATCAGATACGATCATTTCCCCTGCTTATCTCTTTAGCTGTGCATGCACAATTAAACGCCTTTAGTAGGTCTGGTGGACTTATCGCCTTTGCAAATGCTATGATCCGGCTGTTTTTATAGTACGATTATGATGATTATGGTGATGGTAATAAATACCAACTTTGTTGTTTAATCTCGCTCCACAGTTTGTTTTTATAAACAGAATAAATTATAGTGTTTATACACAATAATTTCATCTTCCTCGCATATTAAAAACAAAAAATCGATAATAAATGTTTTAAACAGAATTTAATAAACATATAGGTTATTTACTCATAAACACTATAGCTGAAATTATTGCAAAAAAAGAAGAAAAAAAAAAGCAGAGTAGAGCTTTGTAACTTTCCTTGAACCCAAGGTTGTCAGCCGGAAATACTGGGTTTCGTGACTCAGGACTCATAACATTATATAAACTGACCTAAACACTTTCCCTAGTAGAATGTGTCATCAGTTTGTTTTTTTGTACGCTTAGCGTCTTACTATCCGTCCGTGCTATTTGCATAAATTTGAGTTGAAAGATACACGCATTTCCGTTAAGGAAATATGGGAAACCTTTTAGGAAAAACCCCCGGACACCGATGTGGAAGCTCAATAAACATACATGTATTTTAAAAACTATAAATTAATGGCACACCGAGTGAAAACAACTATGTATGTAATAAAGCGCCTAGAAGTTAGGTGAACGCGTGGACCAAACGTCAATCTCGTCTATTATCGTTTACCTGTGACAGGTGGCCGGGATGTGAATCCTAGTCATATGTAACGAAGGTTTATAATTAAATGGTTTTCCACTCTCCCTCTACACTAATCCGGATATATTCCCTCTAAATGCCTCTTCCTCATTCTTAATCCACTAGCATAATTAAATATTGATAGCTTGGTCACGCACAGTTCAAATACATAATAATATAAAGAGAGCTAATGAGCAACAGGCCCGTTTTTAAACTTAACAAGCGTGTAATAAAAATATACAAATGTATAAACAAATTAAATTTATTTTGCTCCGCGTCTTACTACCTGCTCGGGCTATACGCTCAAGTACTAATTACGCTAAGGAATTGGGAAGGTTGAACTTAGAGGAAGTGAACCCGAATTTGCATGGATGGAGCATGGATGAAGAGTGGAAAACCATTTAGGAAAAAGCGCCGCCAGTTCACCCGGCCGGGATTCGAACCCCAATCTCTCCGTCCTCGGCAGTCTAACTAACACGAAACTAGCGCGTTAGCCAAATACGCCACCGAGGTGGGTTGAACAAATTAAAGTCCCTTCTTATTTTACCATATGATTATATATACACCTATATTAAAGCGGATTAGAGGAACTGGACCAGAATTTGCACAAATGTGAATAACCTTCCTCTACATTATTATATCTTCCTCATTCCTATCTCATTTGTGTAAATATGCGGCTAGTCTGGACGGGTATTAGAAAGCTAAACACAAAATTATTTTAATTAAATATTATTTTTGAGCGGCGTAATACTATTCAGTGGGTCTCTTCACTCTTTAATGGTTAGGGAAATAATCTTAGACTAAATGTATCCTCATTTACCTAGAGGAAGAGCTAGAAATCGTTTAGGAGAAATCATCCTCACTACGTACTAGAAGGATTCGTTTGCCGATTGACAAAATCACCAGCAAAGTAAATGGGACAAACTTGGTGATAATAAGCTTCCTTATCTTTCCAGGACCTGTGAACCATAATTAAACATACTTTTATTTGGCGTAGTGTCTGAGTGTTGTAGATGGTGCTGAGGGATCTTTTTGGGTGTTTAAAAATGATATAAAATGTTATATAACATTACCTCTACAATCACCTGCGGTCGAGCACGTCAGATATGATATATTCGTACAGAAATACCTTATTCGAGGAGGAGGATAAAAACATTGGAGACCATGAGATGTGTGTCAAGATATTTTAAAAAATCCACCTCCCAAAGACAAAAATCAAATATATAAGGATTCATAACTAATCCACTATTAATTTTGGTATACATTTAAAACCTTAGCTCAGTAAAATAAAAGTAAGTAAATAAAACCAAACTTTTACTTAAAAATGTGCTTTTTGTGTGAAGTAGTAAATATATATTAGTTTATAAAGTATTAGTTCGATTTTACATTTTCATCTATAGTAATTTTCTAAGTCAAATATAAAAACAATCAAACACTTGCAGTTAATAGGCTTGGAAAATTTAATTCGTCTAATTTTATCAGTTAAAACAGCTTTTAAAGTATATTTTAAGTATATATACATAAAAACATTTTAAACCTAAACAAAATAATTAGAATTGGTTTTGTTATGAGATAAGGTTTTTTTTCCCACAAATGCTCCTATGCATGATTCTCCTTAATATGCTAACATGTCGGACTCTCTCTTGTGAATTCAGCTAGGATTCGAACCGTGACATTTTTATCAACAGTGAACAAGTTTAATGCCTCATATCGCGTGACCACCACTCTACGCAATCTGGTTTTTCCATCAGAAAGTATGGTATGGTATAATGAATTATTGTTAAACATAAAATAAATGTTAAATTACTTAACATGTCGCGGCTATCACAACATAATCTGGCCTAGTGAACAAACAAACCAAGAAATAAATTGGTTTCCATAAGAATGTAAAAATTGTTAAAATATGCACATATAAAAAAAATACGTGAAAGTTATGATAGCATTTAATTGATTTTGATAGTTTATAACTTCCAATAGTTGAAACAATGATTGTTATTTAATATAGAAAGATATGTTTTTGAAGCAAAAATCTTCAATTTTATGCTCTAAGACGGTAACAAGATTGAGTATAACAAGAACAGCGCTAACGGACGATACCGATGCTCTAGAAAAAGAGGGTGAGCATCCTTATGAGCGTGTATTACATGCTAATTAATTATGTGATACAGTTATAAAGAAATCGTAAATGTACACGAACACTATTCCACGTGGATCATTTCTGATTAAACATAACTGGAGATAAAAAGATAATAGGAGTTCCTAATACTGAACATCGTTGAAATATTAAAATTATATTTGGATGAAAACTGCATTGTAAAGACTGTTTTTGACCATTTTATAATGGCTTCACAGATAAGCAGTGTGTAAAAATCTTCATTCTATCATAATAGGGATATAGTGTTAGTAACAATAAACTTTGTCGCTTTGTCCTTCATCTTCATCGTGGAAAATTTCGATTAATCATTCAAATACGAAAGCACTGCACACATTTTTGGCATAGAGTAGGAATTTTCTTTTTCCTTTTACGCCCATATCTGGCATGCATACACACACACAAACACAGATGCGATCCGGGAGCTGAGTTGGGCCTGCTATGATGGACGCTCTTAAGCGCATATACTGCGATATAAGAATGGAACGCTTATTACAAGATTACTTTGAACTTGTGGGACCCCCTATGTGAGATAGCTAGATGCTCGTTTAGTACACGCTTACCTATATAACCGCTTAACAATGACACAACCAGCTTATCCATAACATGGGATGCTAATCACTTAATTAGCACTTCTTCTCTTCGACCTAATTTCAGGAACAAGATCAGATGACCCATTATGGGGAATGTTTAAGTAGTGGAAGATAACTTACCCTCCATTTCTTCACTTCGGATAACCTATTCGCAAGAACACATCCAGCTGATCCAGCACCGACAATTATGAAATCATACTCTTCGTTCTTATTTTTTCCATTTGTACCCTTATTGAATTTGAAGGGAAAGAAAGGGAAGCTTCCACCGCCCGATCCATTTTCACTATCCGGTGAAAATCCGAACAGTTGCGCCACAAGAGTCAGATACATGATTGCTTGAGGCATGCAGCTGGTTACTTGACTATGAGGCTGGCATAGCTCTGCCATGTTAGGAGGAACCCACGACATGGTTGCTATTCAAGATCCTGAAATAAAAATAATACATCAGTGACAGTCGTCTGAAAGAATGGTTTATCACTATACTCCATTCACGGTAGGAATTACTCTCTGAAAGGTCTTTTTTCCTACCAATATCCTACTATATAATAGATTTCTGGTAGGGAAAAAGGACTTTCAGAAAACAATTCCTACGCTGAAAAAACTTTAGCTCAACAATCAGGAACAACTAAGTAATATTTTAATAGTACTACCAACATTATTACACAATGTTTGTTTATATGTTATGCAATATTTGATTATATTTATTGCTCACTACTGCGCAAAGATGTTAATTACTTGATCTATGAATCCATCATATAAAAAAAAATCTCCTACAGTATTTAAGAAAATAAATTTTTGTTAAAAAAAATATAATCATGGGATGGACGTAAACCTCTTGTTATTTGAATTATGTTATTACATTTCACTTTGTGTATTTCTTTCAAGCAAATACAAATTTAGCTCTTTGATGGAAAGCTAAAATCTGCTAAGTTTCTCTAATACACGTGACTTTGTGTTACAAATTGTGCGCAAGTTGATTTTGTAAAAGTGATTACACCCATCGGTCTTACAGCTACTCGCACTGAAACTTGTTCTACACATTTGTATAATTTTATTATTATTATTATTATTATTATTATTATTATTAGCACCGCGTCTTATCTACCCGTTCGGGTTATACGCACTTACGCTAATGTGTAATGGTAGGGTGATTGTGAGATGAAATGGAGGACCTACAGTTTAACGTCCAATCCGAACCACGGTGGAGGCCTGGCATTCCTCACATTCACAATATGTCTTGTCAGAGGGGAAGGAAGGGTTTGGTAATCAGATAAATCCGTACCGGGACCGAGGATTGAAACCCGGCCGCCAGCACAGAAGTCTGACACCTTACCCCTAGACCGTCAGGTCAGCTTGTATAATTTTAACTAACCTGAGACACACAGAGTAGCCGGTCAGAACTTGTCTTGATTTGTTAACAACTTTTTAAATAAAACTGATATTTTTGCAAAGCAGCTATATGTATTTTTTAATTTAAAGGAATTAGTATTTTATTCTTTTTAAAAAAAAATTCTGTATACATATCTAAGAATATGTGTAATGCACTAAAGAAAATAAGAATGAAAGGCTCGTTTGTTTTCTATTGGGAAATCAACCCTATAGTTAAAAAGTAATAATAATAATTATTTAAGTTGAGATAAGAAATTGTGTTCTAATTTATTCTGTGAAAAATGCCCTTAGCTCCTACGACCAAACCTGTTTCTACTAAAGAACTTTCTAAATAACGGACATGAACATCTTTAGCCGTACATTTATCTATCAATAACAATCTATAAGTAGCGTGCCAAAATTGCAAACAACATTCCACATATTATTTTATGCAGATGCTAGAAATGCAACTATCCTTCGTGCAGCGCACTCAAAGGCTAATCAAGGAAATCATTTGACATATTTTTACCTCCTTGATCATAACGTTTTTAATTCATTTCGAGATGGAAAAGAGTTTTATTTTTTATTCATTAAACGTCCTCGCTGTTTTCAAACTAATGAAGTGAGTTGGTTATTCGTTACGCTATGTTAAATATTGTACAGCAAAGTTAATTTAATACTTGCGTACAAGTCAAATGGGTAGTAATATGCGGTGACAAAGAAAAACTGTAGGCCTTATATATTTTCTTTACTTTTGGTCGTCTAGGTAGTTTTATTACATGTGCCGTATTGTACCATGTATATTTCCTTTTATTTATTATTGTTTGTTTTATGAATACTCTATTACGTATATTATTGATACATTATTTTATGACCTGCTTCTTCTACATCAATAACGCACATTGCATTATTTATATTTTATATTACTTATTTACAAATGCACTGTATAGCAGTAACATGATATTCTAAAATATGGTTTTATATAAAAACTACTTCCCAAAAACGGAATTATTTTTAAACCCAGAAGGGGGCCGCTACTGAGTAGTTTCACTGTACGAGTATGAACACTTTGTTTTGAGAACCGCTTCTTACTACCCGTTCGGGTTATACGCATCTGTAATAATAAGGTTAATGTACTAGAAATGAGGAAAGTTTTTATTTAGAGAAGGTGTACCCGCATTTGCGTGGAGGGCGTTTAGAAAAAAAAACGTTAAGAAAAAACGCTCGCAGTACACCCGACAGGTATTCGAAACCCAATAACCCCATTATGAACATTTCTTTATTGCTAGGGTGATGCGTTAGACCATGTGAGCGCCGATGCGCGTAACATACGTTTTGAAATAGTTAAAAATCTCCAACTTTATCCTTAATATTGGATGGGAAACCAAATTAAGATAAATATAGCATTGCATACACTCCGTTAGAGATCTCTAGACTTTCGAGTCATATTCATACACTTAGCTCATCTGCAAACTTGGGGAGAAGTCTTTTTCAAATCTGGTCAATGAGTTCAATAGAAAATAGAATAAATGAAGTTTGTTCATTTTTAGGGTGACCTGGCGGTCTAGGGGTAAGGTGTCAAACTTCTGTGCTGGCTGCCGGGGTTCAATCCATGGTCCCGGCAAAGATTTATCTGATTACCAAACCCTTCCTTCACCTCTGACAAGACATCTTGTTAATGTGAGGAATGCCAGGCCTCCACCGTGGTTCGGATTCCACGTTAAGCTGTAGGTCCTCCATTTCATCTCACAATCACCCTACCATTACACATTAGCGTAAGTGCGTATAACCCGAACAGGTAGTAAGACGCGGTGCTAATAATAATTTTTCATTTTTATGCTTAGCACTTATATTTATTAGCTTCTCTGGTTAGGGATCAAAGTGATATTTTAAGAGGAAGTGCACTCTGACTAACGAAGAGACAGTAGCAGAAAACCTCAGTGATAGATCACATTGAAAATCCCTTCCCTCGTTCAGCCGACCCAGATTTTTCCCTCGACCTTTCCGTCAATGCCAATTTATTCCGTCGTGAGTTTGACGCTTTGAACCGTGTGACCATCGTTGTTGGTTAGTGTAGGTCCCAAGCACCAGTGACCCACGCATGTTTGTCTCTTAATTAAAGTGCGGGCGAGAGAATAGTGCAGCTCCGTTAATTCGAAATCCCTGTTACCGGAAATCAACCAGTGAGTGGCAGACTATCACCGAATCTCCTCCACCGAAATGCTGATTCACGACGTGGTAGCCGGATATTACGCAATACAGTGATCTCGCTCCAAACTTTCTTTATGAGGCAATATCATTTCAGACAAGCAATTAGCTTTTCGTGGAATTTCTAGCGTTTTAATACTCTATCATAGTCTTTAAATTATACAAGAAAACTATTTACTATTTAGCCTAATAATATTTTAATGTTTTCCTATAGTAGCCAGTGCAATGGCTCTCACTTATGTATCTCTCAAAAAGTTAAAAAATACAAATATTTGATTTTATTCGTAAACGTTACAAAACTCATATTTAAGATACCAAACGTCTAACGTGCTAATCTCGTGTTGGACTAGACTGCCAGGTTAACTGAGGATAGTTTTTACTAAATTGTTTTCCACTCTCCTTTCACGCTAATGCGGGTGCGTTTCCTCTAAATTAAGCCTTCCTAATCCCTAACCCGTTAGTGTAATTAGTACATAGGCGTATAACCTAAACAGATAGTAAGATGCATTGATAAAATAAATTAAACCATAAAAAAAGTTGTATAAGTCTATAGAAATATTTTTAAAAAGTATCCAAGGATCTGGGTGTATATATATATATACACATACACACACACACACACACACACACACACACAGTCAACAGACTTGGATCCAGTCATAAATACAGAGGACTTTTCCCTCTGCATATAATTTATTTGCTTATTCATATACTTATAAAAAGTATTCTAATCGTGAGCATTTTTTTTCATATTTACTCAGCTATTATGATGTGTCTAGATGTTATATACATCCCCCCTAGCTACAGTAAAACATATTTTCCCTTTTCCTCCATGCAGATGCTGGTACACTTTCTTAAGATTCTGCTTATTTTATCCTTACCCCACTAGTCTGGACGGATGGTAAGATATAGAACACAAATAATGATGATACAACCCGCTTCGGTGGTCAAATTGTCTAAGGCGTTACTCTCGCAATAGACCGAACTTCCTTTGACGGAGATATTGGGGTTCGAATTCTGATCGGGTGTAATGAGTGTAGTTTTCCCCTACTGGTTTTTGACTACCTCCACGCGAATACTGCTATATATATTTTAGTGAAATTAATCCGTCCTCCTTAAAACATTAGCGTAATTAGTATCTCGAACACGTAGTAAGAATTGTTAATAAATACGACAGTCATTCCAGGGAAAGAATTGCCTAAGGCCAACATTTTTTTTCTCTTGAAGGCAACGTTCACCTTTTATATATGTTGGCTTTTACTATTCATTAATTGAGCAACAGAAAGCTAAATGTCAACACTCGGTACTTAATAGGTTTTTTATTTCGTAGGTATCGCGATACTGACTGACCTAACCACATTGATTTTTACTAAACTATAAAGGTATAAAGCTAACGATTTTATTATGTGTCTAAAACAATTCTCATGTAAAAATAGTTGTTTCTAAACCGTGAGCTTTTATAAACTTTGTGGTCTTTTTTGTTTTGTTTCCAAAGCAGATTGTTGGTTGATGTTTCAAATACATCAAACTTTGGTAATAAATAAAATAGTAGGTATTTTATATAAGAACATGATTTTGGCGACCATCAGTTAATGATGGACTTGTATTTAGAACACAACTACAAATATTCACCTTAATTGCACCCGATCGCAAAGGCCACTTCGAGTTAAACACAAATAACCGCCCATCTTCATTCTCTTAGAATGTACTCCATATACAACCGCAATAACTAATTTTGTCATTGTAAGGTGTCAGACATCTGTGCTGGGGGCCGGGGTTCAATCCTCGGTCCCGGCACAGATTCATCTGATTACCAAACCCTTCCTTCACCTCTGACAAGACATCTTGTGAATGTGGGGAATGCCAGGCCTCCACCGCGGTTCGGATTCCACGTTAAACTGTAGGTCCTCCATTTCATCTCACAATCACCCTACCATTACACATTAGCGTAAGTGCGTATAACCCGAACTGGTAGTAAGACGCGGTGCTAATAATAATAATAATAATTTTGTTATTCATTTCACAAAATAAAAAAAATTGTACCTACTTAGTTTGCATATGCATTCATTCTTTTTTAATAAGTAGCAGTATTTGATTATAAATAAGACATATCCTTTAATATTTTGTGACAACCTAAATAAACAAACATTACAGTTTTAAATCTTGACGTGATTAATCCACACCTACATATTTCTTTAACTTGATTGTTAAAGGGCAGCAAATGAATATTAATTTATTTAGATATGCACTATTATTTTGATTAAAAAAAACGCCTCGGTGGCGTAGTTGGCTAACGCGCTTGTCGTGTTGAGCTCGATTTCTGAGGACGGGGAGATCGAGGCTCGAATCTCGGTCGGGTGAACTGGGGGTGGTTTTTCCTAAATGGTTGTCCACTCTCCCTCCTTGCAAATGCGGGTTCACTTCCTTTAATTAGACCTTCCCAAATCCTAATCCATTAGAGTAATTAGTACTTAAAGCGTATAACCCGAACAGGTAGTAAGACGCGGTGCTAATAATAATAATATCTAATCAAGCCTCAAATGTAAGAGCACTTTTGGGTGTTATAGTGCGTGATCATTGCCTGCATGAGCGATTCGCGTATTTACACTAATGAATTAGGAAAAAGTAGGGTAGAGTTTAGAATGAGAAACGCTTTAGAATGAAAATACCTCTTTAGAGCCGGCTGAGAGTTGAATTCTGACCTTCCTGCTACGAGCAAACTAGACAGAATGATACATTAATGTGTCCGCTTGCCCTTTGAGCGGAATATAGTATTACTTACTTTTAATACAAGTCTGGTATCGATGTTTCCGTTAAAAAACCTATTATTAAAAAAAATTATGTATCTATTTAGCTTACTTTCAGTTTTATTATAATGCATTATTGGATTCAAACAGGTTAAGGTTACATACTCACGTGTACCTTAGATTTAATTGATTCTTTCATTCTCCCAATAAATAGAATTTGCGCTTGCCTAAATAAAATAAATAATGTTTCTCCACCTTAATAACATATGATTTAATCAACAATATATCCCAGTGTTAATTGAGAGGACTAAAATATATTATATGTATATGTATAGATAACTCGCTTTGTCGTTGGAGACCCCGCCCCCAAACCCCCAGTGAATTTTCTTTGCAAGAGGATGTAAACTAATGTAATTCCAGAGACGTTTTTTTATAGGTCTTACCGTTTAGCCACAAGAGACCTCCAAAGAAATGTCCGACCCGACTTTAAAGTTGCTCCGCCATTTTGAATTATTTTGGGGGTTAAAACTTTAAATTTTTAATATTTTTGAATTTCCCTGTCGGCTAAGTGCTAAAAGCTATAATTTTTCCAAATTTTAAGTTTCTAGCTCATCTGGAAGTAGGTGAACAATAAAGTCAGTGAGTGAGTCAGCCATGTGGCTTTATAGTAGTAAAAATAAATATTACATTATTACTATTCGTGATAAATGAAATATAGCAAAATATTATATCTGATAATAAGTATTTATATTTTATAAATTTATAATAGGAGTAATAATAATAATTATTAATTGTTTTATGTTTTGCCTGTGCTGCAATATAATAATAATAATAATAATAATAATTATTATTATTATTATTATTAGCACCGCGTCTTACTACCCGTTCGGGTTATACGCACTTACGTTAATGTGTAATGGTGGGGTGATTGTGAGATGAAATGGAGGACCTAGAGTTTAACGTGGACTCCGAACCACGGTGGAGGCCTGGCATTCCCTGCTGCAATATTCCTTTCACTAATGTATCAATATGATATGAGTTTTCATACTAGAAAAATTTGTTTCTATATGTTATTAATTCTTATTAAACCATTTGTTTGATATTAATTGTTTCTTAGATTATTTAAATGTTTAGAAAAAAGTATATTTATATAAAGAACTAATATTTTATGATAATTTTACTGATACTTCCTTATACTCTAACACTAAATAAATACCTCTCAGGTTACTTAAATGGAGAAATATCTAAATATTAATTTTTAATCCAATTTGATTAATTAGTGAAACATTCTATTAACATTAAAATATATATATTTTTTTAAATATGGTTTAGTAAAATATAGGCTTTTGAGAAGTTTGGAAGCTCGTAAATTTAATATTATTTAAAAAACGCCAAAATGGAAAACATGCTTTCAATATTTCCAAAACGTTTACATACATGTTATATTTAAGAATATAATATACTTTGTAAGCTTATAACTTTTATCTATCATCTATTTTATACAGAACACATAGTATAAAGCCTAAAACTAACGGAGGCAAATGAATTTATCAGTTGAGAAATCTCTCGATGTTGCCTTAGTATATTTACCTGTGATGCCAACTGTATAGTGATAAGGTGACGACACGGAACTCATGCAGCACTCCAAACGTTCTCAGGCGAAATTCAGGCGGTGTCTGCGACTGTTGGTTGAATCCACCACACAACTGGAAACATCGGTCCAAGAAAATAATTGTTCTTTGCCCTGGGTGGAAGTCTTTACCACCTCCATACAACCTGTGAGGCATTGTTCCATGCACCTTCGAGAGCGTTTTCTCTCTCCAATCAACTGTAACGATTCGATCAGCTGGCCCAGCCGAAATGCTCCGGAAATCCAGTGAGGCTTGTCAGATTTTAGTGGTCCATTAACAGGTGCATCATCTGAAAGATAACAATTAAATAAAGATACACTCCATTTAACCGGAAAGTTACGTCTTTTTTTTTTTGATAATTCAATGTTCCTATCTTTTAAGTTACGCCATAGCTCAAACGTCGAACATAAGCAAGCTTGCCTCTTTTCAAAGTAAACTGAGTGAAGTCTCTATAACTCATATGCGTTGATGATACTAAAATTTGTCCATTAATATTTCTAAGAGCTGAATTGAAATACAATTTTGATTAAGTTAAAGTCTTGCGGCTGCGCTAAATGGTTTTGTATTTTTATTCATCCATTACCAATCAACATACAGGGCTTAACTAAGATAGAGGACCCGCCTCGGTGGCGTAGTTGGCTAACGCGCTTGTCGTGTTGAGCTCGACCGCTGAGGACGGGGAGATCGAGGTTCGAATCTAGGTCGGTTTTTCCTAAATGGTTTTCCACTCTCCCTCCACGCAAATGCGGGTTCACTTCCTCTAATTAAACCTTCCCAATTCCTAATCCATTAGAGTAATTAGTACTTAAAGCGTATAACCCAAACGGGTAGTAAGACGCGGTACTAAATAATAAAAAAAAACTAAGATAGAGTACTTTACGGGCTCACTACTCTCCTCTATTATTAATATTATGTTTGTATTCATCCTGAAGTTTGCCTCTGTGTTCCTGTGTTCAGAGTTCCTGGCTACTGATCCTGAGGGGCCGGTTTCGATCCACGGTGCTTTCAAAAGTATTATTATAATTATTATTAGCACCGCGTCTTACTACCCGTTTGGGTTATACGCACTTACGTTAATTGTGTAATGGTAGGGTGATTGTGAGATGAAATGGAGGACCTACAGTTTAACGTGGGATCCGAACCACGGTGGAGGCCTGGCAATCCACATATTCACAAGTTGTGATTAATACACGTCTTGTCAGAGGTGAAGGAAGGGTTTGACAATAAGATAAAACTGTGCCGGGACCGAGGATTGAATCCTAGACCCCCAGCACAGATTTCCAAAACTCATATCTGAAGCAGTGGGTCAGGAACGGGGTCAAACCCAACCTCGCTAGGACATATGAAGATCTACTCGAATAAAGAAATAGCAGCACAAGGTTTAGAAAACTGAGATTAATGGCCGGAAGGCTTATTGTGCTGTTCATATGACACCATATATCCGCAAATGTTGGCAATATCATCGCAAACAGTGGTGGCCGCTTGGTCGGTATATCTCGTTTACGGTCTCACACAATGGAGTTTTTTTTATCCTGAACACATAGGCTTTTTTTTTGTTAAATTCCTAAAACATTCATAACACCTAAATCCTAATTCAATTTTTAGGAAATAACGTTAATTACTTTAAGATGGTTTGAATGTGAAAAATATCCCTTGCTCTCTCCTCTTTCATAGGACTTGACCATGAGCCACTAGAGGTTGGGAACCCTCAAAAGATACATTTTGAATTATGGTCAATTTTCATAAAAACAGTTGAAAATTACTAGATACACTTTTACTTATTTATACGTCAAGTCATTAATCTGCAGTGTCCACTTTTGATTGGTATTATCAGCAACTATAAAATAACTATAATTTAATAGTAAAATATTTTTAATTTGGTTCGCCATAAATTATATTTGTATTTTCTAAAGGGCCCTTCCTATAAAAATCGGACTTAATTTTGTTTTATTTGTTGTTATTTTATATTTAATTTATTTATTTATTTCCATATCAATATATAATTTGTAAACTAACAAGCTTGAAAAGTAGATCGCCTACCAAAAACGCAACCCTAGCTCCATAAATATAATTTATTTGTACTAGAATAGGTCTGACTCTTATTTAGTGAGATCCTTTTTTATTTACGTACCAGGATAATTGAGGTTTTATTCATACTTGGTTGTTTTCCATTCACTCTTCATGTGTATTCTGCACCATTAGCACCCTTTTTCTGTATATTAGGAAGGTTATGTCACTGATAGAGATTTCATGAAAAATAATAATTTAGTTCTATCAGGAATCAAAGCGGTGCACCTAAATTTCCGTTTGATTTCATATAACCACTATCAAAAATATGGGACTCGTTGACGTTGAGCGGAAACACTCCTACTATGATCAATATCTTGAGACTGTCCTTATTTTGAAACCGAAGATCAAACGTCTTACGTATATTAGTACGCAAAAATATGTCCTTGCAATTCGTCTCACTGTATTGTTGACTACTCAATATTTCTAAATCACGTCCTGATCGAACTATAACACCTTTTTTTTTTATGTAGTCTTGCCTGTCTCTTTGTTAGTTAACTAGTTAACATTTATTGCACCATATCTGTGGTTTCTAGACCAAAACAGCTCGTAACCCGGTTGTGTTAACTTTCAAGATACATGTGTTTGCTCGTTTTTTATTTTATTTTTTTAATTTAAAGCACACTTTCTATTTTAATGATATCTTACATACAATAGTATGTTGTGAGAATGTGTAGAGTACCCAGATTATGAACTACATTATGAATTATAAAAACACATCTTTTTTTTCTGTCCACTACCCTATTACAGATCTTTGTCCGTATTTAAAAAATAAAAACGGGGATTTATAAATACGCTAATGGTTTTTAGTTAGTTATAAGCTTTTGGTACTAATTTCCATGGTCAAGGATATTAAGCGTTTAAATATAAATATTGGAATATTTGGCATAAAGGAGTGTAAATGTTTTGATTATCAAATTTGTAATTTCTTAACTGGGTGCACAAAATACTGTTTTTTGTCTGTTTTAATGATGAAAATTTGAACAGTCTCTTGTATGCGCACATCTAAAAAGTGACAAGGGAATCCAAGTGTTAATTACTCGGTAAACATACTCGCTACTAAAAAATAAATTCTAAGTTAGCTATTTTACCATCGCAGTTTAAAAAAATATAATCAGATAGAAGGAATTCAGCTTTAAAACGTTTTAAAAGCTAAGATAGATCAATCTGGTATTTCCTCAGACCTCTCACCTGGCTTTGTAAAACTAACCATAGATATGAATGCCAAAATTATTACCGATGATCTAGAATAGCTTGGCATTTAGTCCACCGGTCCGGGTGAGTATTAATTAAGAATAAACACGCTTCATTGGCCGAATGGTCTAACGCGCTACTCTCGTTTTGGACTATACTGCCGATGACGAGTGGATCGAGTTTTTTAATTTCGGTCGGGTGCACTGAGGGTATTTTTTCCAAAATGGTTTTCCACTCTCCTTCTACGCTAATGCAGGTACATTTCCTCCAAATATAATATTACTAATCACCAAAATATTAACGTAATTAGAACATGAGCGTATAACCCGAACATTTAGTAAGAAGCGGTGCTTAAAAAATAAAAGTTATAAATGATCTATTAAGATTGAAGATGTATCAACTTTACAAAGGATAAAGACGTTAACAAACATTACACGCATCGACCACACTACAAACAATTTCATATTAGCCCTTTCACCCTAAGCACGGTCAGATAAACAAGATGTTTCAACGTTCATAGAAAGTATACCTGACGGGTTGTTTAATGAAAATATAACAGGTAGGCTACGGTTAAATTTTAAAAGCGGTTATTTTCATGTTACCCCTGTGTGCGAGACACTTTTGGTAGCAGCGTATGGTGGGTGGTCTAACTTAAGGCAGTCAAAACACAAGAGATATTTTACCTTTCTACATCTCTCGCGTTCTCTCTCTCCCTCCCTCTCTCTCTCCCTCCCTCTCTCTCTCCCTCCCTCCCTCTCTCTCTCTCCCTTTATATTTATGTATATATATATATTTTGGACTTAAAGTCTCACTCCTTCACAGAGGGGCCCTCCTCCGTAAGAGCTCCGGCACTGGCCGGACTCGTGTTTTTTTACAGTTTCAAAAGGAAACCATTAAATCTGACCTAAAAATTGGAAACACTTGCGCTCTAACATCGTTTATTGAACTTTTTAACTTATTGATTGCAATCTTAAATATTTAAACTCTAAGCCTTTGTGTTATTTAATACACAGTTTTATTTTATTTATTTTTGTAAAAGCCTAATTATGTATGTCTGCCAAGCCTACATAATATATTACTATAAACAATAATTTTTACTCCTCAAATGTATATCAGAGATGTAAATTTTAATATCCACGTGTCTATCATAGGGTAATTAATGATATATTCTATAGGGTAGGAATGAGGAGGGTACGTTTATATGGAATGAAACAACTATACCTTAAAGTGAGGATCAGAAGATTAAATAGACACAATTGCATTTGGAAAGCCACCTTTGTTGCACACAGCCGCGATTTGAAGCCTTAACTCCCTTGTAAATATTGATTAAGTTTATTGTGAGTCAAGCAGCTTAGGCCACTATAACTACTGGAACGAATACTTTAAAAATTCGCGATTCTTTCTTATTTTTTGTGAATCATTGAGTCTGACTGCCTCGGTAGCACAGGCTTGGATTGGTTGAATTTGGTCAAGTGACCACGCCCCTCGCTCTCGGATTGGCTGCTGTTTTCCCCCTCCCCTTCTCCTGACCCTTTTCCAGTGTTCCAAACTTGTTTATTCTTGTGTCATTTGATTTTTATTTGTGCTCATTGCTTTTTTATGTGCGCTCAATGGTTATATATGTATCCTCATTGCCTTTTTTATTTGTGCTCAATGGTTATTTATATCTGGTTAGAATTCGGACGAACGTTGGAGTTTTATATTTGTGTAGGGGAGTTTATTGTCGTAGGATTGGGACGGTGCGTTGGAGTTTTTTTTATATTTATTGGCATGCGGTCCACGGCGCTTGGCGCTCTTCCCTCGGCATTGCTAGTGAGCGTTGGGACCATCTTCTTTGGCCCGCCGCTTAGCTAAGAGTGTGACCCCCGAGCATCTGACAGCGTAAAACGGCCGTAAGGACCCTTTCACTTTACCTTCACTCCCCACCCTCCTTACATCGCCAAGTCACAGAACGAACTAAGTTACACTGACTGCTCCCCCTTGCAAGACTCTGATGAACTGCCTCTCACTTCACCCCTCCCAACCCCTCACTTCGTCATACCCCTCTCTTCGTGAGATCGTCAAATGACGCAAACTTGTTATAAATTTCGAAAGAGGGTGACAACGACCTTGTTGAAGAGTCATGAACCCCCAAGTCCGCTTGGTACATCGGTAGTGGCCTTCTGAAGGTCGCTGGTTCAGATGTGCTTTCCCCTCGCAGCCCCCAGGCCGCTTAGTGCATCGGTCGTGGCCTTCTGAAGGTCTCAGGTTCAGATGTGCTTTATAAATGCCCACTCTGGGACCATTGATTCGATTTCCCCCCGCCAGGAGCCTGACATTTAGACGGCGTGCCCACTGGATTTCGAACCTCGATATCTTTAGCACAGCTATTATATGTTATAACGGCCATACTTCCTGAAGGATTGATAGTTTAGTTCGCCATGAATTCGAACCTTGATATCTTTGCCCGAACGAAATAGCCAAATCTATCTGATTAACACGGGATTTTAACCCTGGCTCAACAATAAATATAGGGGTCTGGCTCAACAATAAATATAGGGTTCTGTCTATTTTAATAACAGCATCGATCTCCAGACTAATCTGATAAAAGTCCCACAGTCACCTACGCCGCCAACATTCTACTAGTCTTGCCCTCGAAAATGTACATCTACACGTATACCGTCGATCCTCAGCCCGTGGGTGACATTGTGGCACTTCGTTTACGTATCGTCGGTTTCAAGAACATAAACTATGTATATGGCATACATAAGGCAGTTAGCTATGATCCGTTGCACTACGTGCCCGTACTTATAAGGGAAATTTAAAGCCTGGAAATTAATATAAGAACAGACACTAGTGAACCTATAGCATTCGAGTTTGGAAAAGTGTGCGTGAAACTTTATTTTCGACACTGCTCAATATGAACTGTCCATACTAAAGATACTATATTAACCATGCTGGGACAGGAATATCTTCTACCTACCGCGTTGATCCCTATCAACGCGGGCACAGAATAGGGAGTTTTTTCAGTGGTCTCTTTAAGAGCGTCGTACCGTTGCTAAGAAAAGGCGCTAAAGCCATAGAAAAACAGGCGCTTCATACGAGTATCGACGTGCTCTCCGACATTGCTAATCAGCGTTGTCCTTTCAAAGAAGATCTATGGCAGCGTTTTGGTGAGGCTGTAACAAAACTGAAACACAAGGCGGAGCAGAAGATCGACACACTGATGACCGGCTCAAGCTATAAAGGTCGTCGCAAGAAGCACCGGCGTCAGTCTTCTGCCTTCGCCCGACGTTAAAAGGTCAAGAAAGAAGCAGTAAATATTTTCAATTGAAATGTCGTTTCTACACCTCCAGTCCTTCGAGTGTGCCAGCAGTGAACTCGATCTCTTTTCCACCCCCAGCCCCACGCAAACCAGTATTTAAATTGGACAATGACTCCAGTACAAACCAGTCTCTTCCCTCACCGATGATTCGCCCATCGAATTTACCGTTACCGGACAAGGCGAGTTCTATATTGATCTTTCACAGACTATGCTCTATCTCAGGGCGGCCATCACCCGACGGTGGTACTTTCACAGAGATGGATCAAATTGCTCCCATCAACAACTGGTTGCATTCGTTATTCACACATGTGGATGTCATTTTAAACCAAAAACTAGTCTCACCGCCCAACAATACGTATGCATATAGATCGTACATTGAAACGTTGTTCATTTACAACAGTGACTCCAAAAGAACACATTTGATTTGTGGTCTGTTGCTCGCAGACAGCCCCGGAACCTTCGAGGTGGCTAACGCCAGCAACAAAGGATGTGAGGCCCGTCGCAGTCTCACCGCAAAAAGTAAGATGGTGGATCTTTTGGGTTATCTACACGGTGACGTGTTTAACCAAAAAAATAATTTTTCAACGGCGCCGAACTCAGAGTCAAGTTGGTCCATTCCAGAGACGGGCTTAGCCTTATGGCGGTCCCTGAACTCCCTCACTTTAAGGTTCACATCGCTGAAGCCAGCCTTCTAGTGCGACGTGTCAAAGTAGCACCTTCTATACTGTTGGCCAATGCCAAAGCATTCGTGATTCGGGATGTCATATGTATATGCAGTGTATCTGAATTTTCGTGGATGGAGAGTAAAAAACCCTTTTGGAATAATCACCCTCATTACACTTGACCGAGATTCGAACCTCGATCTCCCTGTCGTTGGCGGTCTAATCTACTGCTTACTAGTTTGTTAGGCCATATGGCCACCGAAGCGGATACATGTTATTAGGGAATGTTCATCCAGTCCCGTGGTGTAGTGATCAGTGCACCTGGCTATGAACATATTGGTCCCTGGTTTGGTTATCGGCTGCAACCTTAGGTATTTCTCTCTTAAGGGGAATTAACCCAACGTTCGCCTGGGGTTGGTAAATTAGGCTTAAGTTAGGCTTAAGACTCCCACTGGCTCCACAACTTCATATTCACTATCATCACATCATCTCATTGCGGGTACGCGTTGACAACTTCCATCGTTATACCCTGGGAAATGATCTGTGCCACCAGAGCGGCGAATAGTCTACATACATGCGACTGAAATGGATGTCATGTCCCTCCCGGTCATTAATGTTATACGCTAAAAAAATATTAAAAAACCATTATTTTATGTTCATAATAATAGTACAAAAATGTTTATGAGTGGTTCAGAAAGTATTTTTTGGTACAAGGGCTTATTTGGTCTAAAAAGTTTTAAGAATCCCTTCTTTAGACCATGAGACGACCTATACAGGTCCTTTAGTAGTTCAAAATTATTAAATTGTAGCGTGCCAATCATGTAAAGTTGACACCTACACAATTAGGCTACGTAAAAATACGAAATTATATTAATTATACTGGCAAAATCCAAATAAGAGTATTAGATTTGAAATA
The DNA here is from genome assembly GCA_901482245.1 of Timema douglasi. Lineage (NCBI taxonomy): Eukaryota > Metazoa > Arthropoda > Insecta > Phasmatodea > Timematidae > Timema > Timema douglasi. The sequence continues at coordinate 24,229 of CABEEJ010005619.1, read as the reverse complement.
TTTAATAATAATATCCTTCAAAACCTACTGTTAATGACTGGATGGGATCGGATAACGCCAACATGCCTTCTAGAAAAATATTCAATAAGAATGGCGATAGGGTGCTTCCTAACACACCCACTCACTACAGCTCCAATCATGGAAAATAACTAAAACTAAGTTGGGCTCGCTCCCACGACCCTCGAGTGCCACTGTTGGGGCGGCGTGTCTTCGAACCTCCCCTTTACCTCACTCCTCAAGCTCCAGTCCTTCCTATCACCACCTGTGTTATTTCGTCTTTTTCTATTTATTTTTTGTTCCTTTCTAGTCAGAGAAAGGGATTAAAATAAGTACTCTCAAATTTACAAATTTACAAATTCACATCACGTCGTTGAAGAAGGAACTTCTCTCCACGAAGGAACCGGTGGCTTTGGAGTATTGGGCGTGGTTCTCATAATATTCAATCACATCACGTCGATGAATAAGGAACCTCTCTCCACGAAGGAACCGGTGGCCATGGAATATTGGGAGTATTTCTGGTATTCAATCACATCACCTCTTTGAAGAAGGAACCTATATCCACGAAGGGACCGCTGGCCATGGAGTGCTGGACGTGGTTCTCACCGCCGCGCCGCCAAGGAAAATCCTCTCCGATTTCCTAAGTATAGAGGCGACGTTAATAAGTCCAAGCTACTTATTCGTCTAGTTGAAAGATTAGAAAATGTTTATTTAGTAAGTCCATCTGACTTATTCTTTATCTCAGACTTATTCTTTATCTCAGACTTATTCTTTATCTCAGACTTAGTATAGTCGAGGTGACTATTATGTTTATTTTGATTTCTTGTTTCAGTCAGAGTGACTAGATTTAGTTTTAGTTTTGTTATTCCAACTTTGTTGGTGTAGTCACAGTGACTATAATGTTGATTAAATCCGTATGACTTTTTTTAATGGTCCAAGAGACCATGTTTTTCCTATATCCATACGATATAGATTCTATATAGGAGCCTTGAGCTCCAGATGTAAAAGGACTTAGTCCAAATGGTTGCTATTCTCAACGAGCACTATATTTCTCTTTTGAGTCCTTAAGACTACACACTTGTTTTTATGGCTACAACCAGGTTGTCTATCCTTTTTCTTGGACCTAGTTGGGTCAGTGTATTCAATGTCTTGAATCATTCTTGTTGCCACGCTTCGCGTGTGGTATTAGCTTGGGTGCGTAAAGCGCGGAACTCCGCTTGTTTCTATATGAGGTCCACGCGGATAATACCTTTTTTTCTCTTTGCCCGTTTTTGGCACCTATTGACTGAGTATTAGTATTGTATGAATTATACTAGTGTTGTACCCAAGGAATTAGGTCATTTAATACATGCACTATTGAATGTTCTGGCAGTACCAATAGGAAAAAGACCGGCCATAGTACTATTTTGTGTAGACACCTGTATGTTAGCCATCTATCAATGTGATCAACTAACCTTTCTATTGCTATTCACTCTACATTGTCTCTTAAGAATTTTTCTTAGGTCCTAATCAAGCAAACAAGTTTAAATTATAAATGTGTTAATAATACTATATGTATATAATTTCCAGTTAACTTTTGTTTATAATTACCTCACTGTTCTTCTTTTAGAATCAACTGACCGTAGCCTGGCGTCAGTCCAGTTGTTTTGTAATTGAACATTGCTCTTCAAGCGTACAGCATTAGATCTTGCCCGTGTTGCGACAAGACAGTATTATGTTTTTGTATATCTATTGTAATCAATCATATCTTTTATTTTTCTGTTATAATACATTTATTATTGTTATTCTAATCATTTTATCAATCTGGTTAAAATAAATCCCTTGTTTGCCCGGTAAGGCTTGGTGCGACAAAACTAATCTAAAAATATACATATAATGTACTGTACATGATGCTATATGTACAGTTTGCTCAGAAACTCAATGCCCAAACTGTACATATAGTTTGTTTGAACTAAATGTAATACAAAATCCCTATACACTTACATCTGGCTAACTATGCCAATACCATTAAATTAAGTTAAACGTTTCGGCGTACGGCGCCGGGAGAGCAAAGCTGTGTGAGCATGCGTGTACAACAGGTTACATAGGAGTTAGGCACGTGGGAATGCACATATCGACATCGGGGAGCATGGCATCAGAATATACAACAACCAGTCCATCTAGAAATGGGAATACGTTGTGGGTGTCACCATTAAGGGTCCTACATTACAGCAAGTGCTTGCCATTATTACATGGGCAGTGCCACGCATCTAACTCTTATGCAACCTGTTGTACACGCATGCTTGCACTGTATATGCAGTTTGGGCGTTGAGTTTCCGAACAACTTGTATATACCTTGATAACGTTTTACAAATGTGCGCTTGGAGCAATTTATAGAAAAATACCAACTTATATTTTCGTATTCAACAATATAAATTTACTATATTATTAGTTTTATTCTATTTAATGGTATTAGCTTTCCAAAGTGACATAAGCAAATCACATGATTTGATTTTCGAACACATTAAAGTAAATCTAGTAACTTTTTTTCCTGGCTGTCAGGTTTGTCCATTCGTAGGAAAATAGGGGGTATACATCTCATGTATTTTAAATAATAAACAAGACTTAAATATGAAGCTATATGTTATGATTAACTATATTCGATGTTTATTTAAATTGTAAAATAATCTATATTTTATTCAGTTTTTGTTATTATGTAAAATGATTAACCTTAGTTTCTTACATTTTACTTGTTTATTCATATTTTTATATAATTTACTACATTAGCTACTTTATTTTACTTTATGTTTGCATTTTGCTTACATTTGAATGTTAAGCATATAAAGGAAATAATATCATAAACTAATAATTTTTGTTATAAACTTGAAATAATATGATTTCATCCAGTAATTTTTTACCTAGAAAATACCACAATATTATTATTAAATATTATAATTTTTGTTATAAACTTATAATAATATGATTTCAACCAGTAATTTTGACCTAAAAATACCACAAAATCATTAATAAATCAATACATTATTAAAATCAAACGTTCGCATCTACAACATTTCTAAAATAATAATATCAAGTTTAATTTATTTGTTCACAGGTAGGCCTAACCTCAGCTCTTGGGATATTCTCAAGAAGATTCTAGTTGAATATACGAAGCAGATATATAAAAATATGGTAGGAAGAGTCATTCAGAAATTACCATTATACTTTTATTTATAGTTAGCATGATACAATCTTACTTTACTCTTATCAGTATTTATATAAGATATATTGTCACCCTCGGTGGTCTTGGGCAAAAGTGCTCGCCTCAATACCCGATGTTTGTGGGTTAAAATCCAGCCTTGGGACGACAGATTTTTCTTGAGCAATAAAAATCCGTTGCACCTCTTCCTTCTGAGGGGAAGTAAAGCCCTGATATGTAAAATATCTCTGGAATTCATGTAACAGTACTCTTCTCGGCAAAACTGGCAGGCCCTTTCACTCTCGCTCATAGAAATTATTGTGTCCTGGTATAATCAGTTGATGCATAAAGAGCATATTAAATACTTCAAATATATGAGTTATAATGATACATAATATATTAAAAGTGACAGCTGCAAATAACATTGCTTGACGTATTTTACAGATATGCTTGCATGTTAATATGTCCTATTACATTCTCATGGAACCATGGCAACTAACAATGACCAAGGAATGTTTCTGACCCCAGAACTCGACCTGTATTTCTAACATTTACAGCCTTGCAGCCCACTATACTCTTAGGGTTCGGCCAGACTGACAAGCGTGCGATCGAGCGACTGAGCGACGGCGTTACGAAACTGGCGAGCGCGTGATTAGCAGATAGTTCTCGATATTTGTTGACAAGGAGGCAAAGGTTCGAATCTTGGCTCAGTGAACTGAGGGTGGTTTTTGACAAGTGATTTATTGTTGTGGTTTTCCCATCCACTATCCGCGCTAATGGTGATTCTTATTTGTAAAGGTCTACTTTGATTATAATATTAAAGTGTTTTAACATATCAGTTGTATATACATATAAATATATGTTCTATATATGCATTATATCTTTCAAGCGCGCGCGCTCGGGTCAATCGCTCCAGTCTGGCCAGTCGCGCGAGCGAATGACTTGAGTAACTGCTTTGCCAAATTGGCGAGCAATCGCGTGATCATCAGTCAGCTCTCTCTATAATTGTTGACGACAAGGCAAAGGTTTGAATCTTGACTCAGTGAACTGAGGGTGATTATCTTTTTTTCAAGTGATTTATTGGTGTGGTTTTCCCATACTCTGTCCGCGCTAATGGTGATTCTTATTTGCAAGGCCTACTATGATTATAATATTAGTGTTTTAACATATGACTTTTACAAATATATCTACAGTTAACTTTGGTTATAATGAACCTCTACGGGCTCAGATATTTTAACCTCCCGATATAAATATTTATGCGGCAGTCATAAGAGCGGTTCTTAAAGTTTCAATTTTTCTGTTTACTTAAACCGAAGTTGAAGGTTCAATATAAACGAATTTCTTAACACACATTTAAATGTATGTGGGTTGGGACCAAGCATTAGGTCCACTGCAGCCGAATGTTCACTACAACCGAGTTTGCTAAAACCAGAGATGATTATATATATATGGTTTATGATCTTACCAATTAAATTAGGCCATTAGTAGAAAGTGTGCTAATCTATCGATAACTATAAAAAAAGTCAATTAACATGTCAAATTGAGAAGTTTTCCTATTATTCAATGAACCTACATGCACTAATATTGTCAACACCTGTAAACTAGATTGTTCTGGCTCTAGCGCGCGTTCTTGAAAAATAGAAACAGTTTTATTGTCAATTGCGCGCGCTCCAATCTGCCCACCTCTCATTACAATCAATTTTTTCTATTTTAAAAGTAAATATCTATTATCTAAATAAATCAACTACATACTACACATTTTAGTTTTTGAAAATAATGTCACCCAAGTTAGCTCCACTGGACGTCAGGCAAACCTCGGCACGTTGTCCATCAATTTCCTCAGCATAGATCATCTAATTATTTCGGTCCCACTCTGTTCATTGAAAATCTAAAATATTGAAGTCACGTATTTAAAAAAATGCAATATGACACTATTTAAATAAAATAATTAAATTCTCACTATTACAAAAAAAAATTACTAATATATAAAATGTATAATACTCACTGTACCCTCTATTTTTATCAGCAGTATGGATCCTTTTATATACAACAAAGGTATATAGTTTTGGGCTTTTAAACTAGTTGTGACTTCACTTTCAAAATAATGATAAATGGCTGTCTGTAAGCCGAAAAAAACTGTTCACACACTCATGTGCTGACAAACATTGCACATGTTTGGTGCCTAAATATAGAATAAAATATGGAATCGATTTCTGGTGTGTAAATAGTAAAAATATGATATACCAACCTCACTTACTACATGCTTCGGTGTCCGGATGATCTCTGACGTCACTCTCTGGTTAAACCAGACTGCCGTTAAGAGGAATATTGGAATTACAATCCCGGTCGGTTTTATTGAGGTTGTTGTATTTCCCTAAATGGAATTTTACACTCCTCCATGCAAATGCAGGTATACTTCCTATAAATTCAACATTCCTTATTCCCAACTCTTAGTGTAATTAGTACATGTGCGTATAACCTGAATAAGTAGTGAGACGCGGTGCTAAAAAAACTCACTTGTTAAATTACCCAATACATGTACAATTTCCAAATTTAATATCCTCAGGTGGTGTACTCGTCGTATCCATACTATGATTAGGCCGCATAGCATGTTGGTTCATCTGAAGGCCCACCGGTAGCACAGACTCTTGGACTGGCCATATGCGGTCAGTGAGCAACCAGCTTTACATTCATTAGCTAAAGTGTTGTGAGATTTAAATTCAATTATTTTTTCTCTTCTCTTCTCTTCTGGAAGCATAAAAACATGCATTCGGAACTCTAATTTGATTATAATGTCGCTGGGTCCTTTGGGTGAGAGTTTATAGAGGCTTTTAATCATCGATCTTCACTGAGATCACCTGAGCCCTCCCTGCCTTCAGTTTTCTTCCATCGAGATGGTTCCATCCTGCTCTCTCTCTTTATATTAGTATTATTATTATTATTATTATTATTATTATTATTATTATTATTATCACTATCATAATCGCCATTTATTATTACCTGTTCAGGTTTTACACATGTGATAGTTACTCTACTATGGTAGGGACGAGCAAGAACAAATTTGAGAGGTAATCTACCCGCATTTTCGTGTAAGGAAAATGGGAAACCATTTAGGGAAAACCACCCTAAGTATACCCGACCGGAATTTGGATCCTGACCTCCCCATCATCAATAGGCCAGTTTAGCACGAACGTGACGCCTTATGCCATTGGACCACTGAATCGGTTACGAAAGATAAAATTGCTGGCTACTGTTTGAAAATGTAATAGTTATTACTCGTATAGTTGGGTCTGTGGTCTGAATCTCAGGCTTAGGTTCATATAACTGGTTTTCCTCTGACGGGGAGGTCGAGGTTTGAGTCCTGTCTGGATGGGCTGAGGGTGGTTTTCATTCCGACCTCCACAAAGTGGAAAGTGAATTGGCGTTTAATACGTGACTGGCTAGCTTAGTGATCTTTTTTTTGTCACCTTAGGTCTCAATTATGGCCATATCCACTACCTTCGAGATTTATATGGATCTAGGGCCACATTTTAAGATTGGTCCTACCTTGCCAGGTCCTATTCTTGTATGAAAATAGCCATATTTAGAAGCCATAGGAATCAATTTTAACAAAGATAAAATGATAAACATTGAACAAGCCTTACTAAAGCTAAAAAAAATAGCACTCTCAAATAATCAAAAGTGTTTTCAATAACTAAAAAAGTTCAATTTTTGGGAAATGCTTCCAAGTCACTAGAAGATGTCGCTGGAATATATACCAAGTTATTCTATATGACCTTTGAAGCATCACTAAGATCTGTTGAATAATATTTTCTCATAATTGAACGTTTAAATTTATAAGTAGGATGATTTTTTTTTATTCTCAACCTTTTACCAATCTCCTTTCACGCAATTTTAAGACTTATTTTATTGACCTTTTTCTTTCCTCCTCATATGTCACAAAACAAAAATTAAATATGGCCAAGGTGTGTAACCCGAACAGTTAGTAAGACGCGGTGCTAAATAAAAATACATATGATTGAATCTGACTAGCATTTAATACTTAAAATACATCAAGTATCAAATTTTGTTGTTACCATTTAAAATATATATAACAGAATTAATAAAAAAGTCAACTAATTATAATATATTGCCAATATGGTAGGAAATCATAAATGCCGGATAAGTTGGTGCTGCAATTTTTTTATCTGATTCTAATGATTGATTTAAAAGTGATCATTCGTCTTGTTATCTATTTTACTTTTTTCATTGGTGAAAATTTAAACAAACTTAAGGTACACTAAGCTAGTCATTAATGTCACAAAAGTGGCTGCTCAGTTTGACAAATTCTTTAAATGTATTTTTCATATTAAATTGACTAGTTTAAGAAATCAATGAAGGCGGATCATACAGTGGCCAAAATGTGTTATCAACAATAGATTTAGAATACCAACAAATTTTCGTTAACATAATTAACCACTATGTAATTAAATTTTTGCTCTATCCCATAACGACTTATCCTTTATAATTGTATATTATGTTAGTAACTAATTTTTAAACGTAAAACTTTGTTTCTTCTTGTCTGTTTTTAATATAAATATTTTTCTTAATCCATCCTATCATTATTCTTATTAATCTAAAATAACACAAATAAACACTTTCATTTGATTGATTTATTTATATATTATTATGTCTAGTAATTACAGGGAAACTCATGTTAGTTTAAAGAATTACAGGTTCGTTATCATTATTATTCTATTCTATTACAATAAGAGATTTGCACTAATCATAATTTGAGGATTTTTACTTATAATTATAACTTCCCCTCATCTGAATTTTTTAAAGTCATGTTGCTTAGGTTTTAATAGAGGACCCTTTTGATTATTTTGTATAAACATATTTTTTCTATTATAGTCATTTTTTAACCATTGATTTTTAATAATGTCAGCTAATTTCTCAGCCGCCATGATAATGGAAGATGTTGGGTTAGCATTAGGAATAAACGGAAATATAGAAGCATCAACTACTCTTAAATTTTGAATTCCAATAACTTTCAGTTGAGGATCCACAACAGCCGTACTATCATTTAATGCGCCCATCTTACACGTACCTCCTTGGTGGTTCTCAGCACCGGTTTCTCTGCGAATTACGCATTCCCAGTAATTATCACTACCAAATTCTAAATCTTCACAACTATCTACAGGAGTTATATTTTGTTGAAAGTCCCACTTAGCTAGAGCTTTAGTTCTTGTTAGAGAAATAAGCTGTTTTATACCATCAATAAGAACGTTTACGTCTAGCTGTTCTGTTAAGTAGTTTGGGTAAATCAAAGGGTAGTCTAACGGATTAGTGGTATTCAAAGTTAGATATCCTCTACTCCTTGGCCAAACATTCGTTGGTCGAGCATTAATGTATCGTCTTCCACATGTTCCAATCGTACCATCAGAACATTCTGCTTCCAATCCTGTTCTTGAGCAGCTTGCACTGTAACCATCAAGGAAAACTTGAAGATCAGGCACTCCTTCTTCCGCATATTGGGAAGTCATAAACAACGTTGTCTGAGTTAGTCCAGTACTAGCAAGTGGTCCTGTTCTATTTATTATGAACTGTGACAGTGTTTCTGATGTCAATTCTTCTGTAGCAGTGTCGTTTATCGTGAAACCAAAGCCCATAGAAACGTGATTATGAAGATTTTTACCTACAGGGAGATCACTTAAAACCTCAATGTCTAATTTTTCCAAATCTTCTTTTGGGCCCACTCCAGACAGCAAAAGAATATGGGGTGATCCAATCGCTCCCGCTGATAGAATAATTTCCTTCCTTGCATAAACAGTCTTTGTAACATTGTTACTGTCAAGAAACTGTACTGCGTATGCGGTATGGTTTTTTGGGTGTATCAAAATCTTAGTAACGTGGGAATTGATACTCACATGCAAATTTGCACGATTCTTATTAGGTCTCAGGTACATTCTTGGGGTACTAGAACGAAGACCTTCGTCCACGGTCACTAAAGCAATAGCAATGCCGGTTTGATTCTTGCCAGTAACGTCACCGTTGCGATACCCTATCTCTTCTGCAGCCCTGACAATATCTTCGCTTATCACTGGGTGGTATGGGAAATGATTAACAATGAGGGGCCCATCAAAGCCATGATAGCCATTGTCTATATCTGTGGCTTTATTGTTTTCAGCTTTTATAAAGTATGGGAGAACTTCTTCATAGCTCCATCCATCGTTCCCTGCGTCAGCCCAATCGTCATATATAGCTTTATTTCCACGTGTGTACATCATACCTTGTAAAGCCATGGACCCACCTATCATCTTTCCCCTAGGCCAACTGCAGATTCCTCCCGTAGACAAACAAGATGTATTTTGTGCCTGAGTTGAGTATTGCCAATCAACTGCTGTGCCAATGGCTCCCATTGAATAAGCAGGTATTTCTGTCATAGATGGTTCTTCTGGGCCGGCTTCTAGCAGCAGTACTTCCCAATTTGTATTTTCGCTAAGTCTAGACGTAATAACAGGGCCTGCAGCACCTGCTCCTATTACAATAAAATCATATTCTTCCAAATCTTTCAGTAATGTACCATCTTGACCCAGTCTGTTGCATGGATCGGTGATGTTTGTAGTGTTTGTGAGTAGAGTACCTACCAGAGTCATGAATGTTGCAAAGTTGGAACTGCAAACCTCTGTCAGAAAATTCGTGTCTGTAAAGGTACAGTTGGTGCTGTTGTCAGCCATGGTACCTTTTCTGTATAAATATCTGAAACATTTCCAAATCACGGATTTCAACAATATATGAGGAGTATATGACCATTTTAAATGTATTTAAAGAAACATTAGATTTTATTTACGGTTAATCGCGATTAACTTTCTGATTGAACGCTTGATTTTTATTTAAATGTTTATTACTAAGGGGCTTGCTTGGATTACATAAACACGTGAGTAAATTCTTCATGTTAATTATTTATGTATCGCTTTTCGATGTATTTTTGTATTTTTCACGTGCTATATACATTAACATTTTTCATGTGTTAACCTTATCATTATTATATTTGTTTTAATCTTTTACCCTGACTTAATTAAATGTATCGGCGAAGACAAGAACATTTGTCATATTCAGACTTGGTACGCATCAAGTGCGGTGATATACTAAATACAAGACGACACCTTGTTACGTGTAATCTGCTAGTGACCGACCAAGGACACCCTTCCCAAGAGAGCCACCGAACACAATCTGAGACCCAGCGCTAGATGGTGTTGCCATAAGGCTGGACTAAAGTAATTAAAATATTAATGTTTATTTTAAGGGACTGGAGGAAAACCCTCACATATAATTTTATGTTTAGCTTATGTAATGTGTTGTTTCTTCTGTGTTAACAGATACTTTAAGATATAATCAGTAGAATGTGTTTACTGTTTATTTTATATAATTTGTGGTCTTCGCTAGGATCTTGTAGAGAGTCGCCTACATAAATGTAATATGAACAATATTTAGAAGAAGGAGGAGGATTGATAAAGACTCATAATCATAACTATCACTAAAGCAAAGTAGAAATACTTCACACCTTCGAAACCTTTTTCCAAATTCTAAGGTTGGTCGGCTGTCTCAGCTCCCAACCTCTGAGGTAGCATCCTTGGCTGGCTGCTTCAGATCCCGACCTCTGAAGTAACGCCCTCGGCCGGCTACCTCTTACGTTCCATCTCAAGACTCCCATGACTCACTTCAAGAAGAGAGGAAAGAGGGAAGGAAAGAAGATCTAGAAAGCCACGGATGACGGATACATGACAGCACCCAACACCCTTTTCCCCCTCCATTCATTACCTCAAGCTTTCCACACCCTCAGTACACCCGATCCTTCCTCCATGCCTTCAGACACCCCTCAAACCCTAGACTATTCCCCTCTACCGCCATCCAGTGGGATCATCAAACATGGTACTATGTGGAGATCCTTAAGCAAGACTTATTGGAGGACGGAGACACGCAGAC
>CABEEJ010005619.1:0-13032 GCA_901482245.1 Timema douglasi | reverse complement strand
CAGACCCCCCCCCCCCTCAAACACCCCTGCCCCCGGTGACCTAGCCCATCCCAACCCAGTACCCACATCCACAGTTACTTAACAAGACCATCAACTTACCCACATCATCACATCTCATAATCCACCCCACCAATAGTACACTCACCATCACCCCAATCATTCTTTTCCCTTTCTATTTAACAAGAGTGATCCATTTGGCCTTACCACCCACCCCCCATAACCATCAGGGATTAACACGACTACGTTTGCCTGACGTGTAAGCACGACTGTGACGTAACGGTAAATCCAAGCTGTTTAACATGAATCGGGCAATAACTGATAAAGAAAATATATTATTGGCTGATAAGGAGCCTACACCTTTACATTAGGCACACCCCGTTGAATCGACGATAAATAGACCTTGAAATCATTATATTAGGTCATAATAATTAATAATTGCGCTGAATAAGCCTTAAAATGAGTTTCGACGCACTAGAAAAATTTGATACAATCAGGTATGTATTAAAGAGTTTTGTTTATTTATTTATACTCTACAAATTTGTATATTTTAATAGTAACTCTTTTGCTTATTACGTCTTGGGTGTACATCCTCCTTTGATAGAATGTCAAGAAGATGAAAAAAATATTTCTAGAATCGTATTTATGTGTGACTATGATATTTGATCACACACGCACACATATCAGAGGATACAAACATGTTTGGGTTGTGATCTTCCTCCTGCCCACAATTTATAAGCGATAGGTGTCCAAATTAATGTATATACTCAATCGAGCTTGGTCATTTTCGTCTTTATACAATTAATTTAGAGAGTTAAACAAAACTCATTAAAGTAGTCATGTCTTTACACGCAACACCATACTTTAAAATTAGCAGGATCAATCTTTCTCAAAGCATTTAGAGGTTTAAAAAAATAAATAAACGGTACAGTGCACCGCACAGACATTCTTTATGGGTTGCTTGCGACAAATTTATGAAAATTTGATTCCTAATTGTAATATACAATGGAAGTAAACCAACTCTTGGCTATTTACTATATGAGAAAATATTTAAGATTGTGTCTTACTATTCATTTTAATTCACGTGAAAATGTTTATAAAGTGATAGTTTATCATTAATTTTTCACAATAAAAATACTGTCAAAAATGTTTCAAAGCAAAAAAAAATATTCAGTTATTTGAGTAGATATAATATAGTTATGATAATTTATAAATGGCAGCCTCTTAACATAGAAAATTTAAGTGTTTCCTGAATTTGAAGCTATACCACCAAAAAAAGACTAATGCAGAATTTCTGTTTGTTCTTCCTTGGGTATTATATACTTATATATGTATATAAAAATACCCTATGTATATATATATATATATCAGTGGCACACCCAAGAGAGGGAATATTGGGAATTGGTCTCCCCCAAGACTCAATACTATTTTAATAAATACATTAATTATGTGATTGTTAAAATAAAGAGCATTATAAATGTATCGAATGCACAAGCTACCTTTTAAAACCAGGTTTATGATCTATATTTCAAGAGAGATAAATGCTTTACACATTAAAATAACCCCTGAATAACAAAATAAATACAAGGAACGCTCTATATCTAGTAGCATTGTGATTGTCAAAAAAATATAACCCGAGATTTCTATAAGTGTCAACGTTTCATGACCCCCTGAAACAAAAACACATGATTTTCGCAATGCCGTCTGTCTCTCCGTCACTTTTCCCTTAGTACCCTATTTATACACTTAAACTTTTTTTAGACTTATTACATAACCTTTAAAAATTAATATGATTTAATTTTTACCCTCTTTTATCTTTTTAGTTATCCTAAACTACTCTCCCAAAGCTGTACTTTATGCTAGTAATATATAAAAAAAGAAAGTGAGTTTAGGTGTGTGTTCAGAAAAATCCAAACCCCTTCGCGATAAGATGAAAACTTGAAATTTTGAAGGTCTTTAGATGGACCACCTCATTTAACAAGATAAAGTTACGATATTAGGAATTTCAAAATGAGCTCCTGGACTTGCGGGAGGGGGTTAAAATAAGAAAGACGTTTTAACTTCGGTAGAAAATTGAAATTTGGGAAGAAGGTAGGGGGACCACTCCAGAGAATCAGATAAGTGTTAAAAAATTTAATCTATGAGTGAACGCTGAGCGGGAATTTTAAATTGGGATTGCCATAGTTAGCTTGGTATTGTGCAAGGATAAATTATATTAATGCTAGCAGCCGGATGCTGAAAGTTCTAATTTGAATAGTTTGATATAGTACAAAGAATGGATCAGCCTGCTAGTAAATTATACATGTGAGATGATTTCACCCTAAACCAATATTTGAAATAAGTCTCTTCTCTAGCTCCCTACCCAGAAAACACAATATAATATTTAGTCAAAAAAGAATGTCTAGTTATCTGTACAGTTATTATGTTATGGTCTAATAAATAAATCGAGCGTTGAACAATAACGTTCATGTAGTGGCAAAACAAATTACGTTTTTAAATAATGTGTTTAAAATAAATTAATAAAAATACACGTCATTTGTAAAAACAAAAAAAGTATGTGACATAAAACATATTTGTAGTTGTCAACACAAAATTGATATTTAAAATACATGAAAATGCTCACAAGTTAGCAAAACAATAACGTAAAAAGGATAATTAGTCATAAATGTTAACACTAAATCGATATCCTATTTTTAAAAGATCCCGTAGCTTATGGAAACAGCCGTTATTTAAAAAATGTTCTTCACTAATCACACCCCCTTTAACATTAGCCCTAATCTTTAGTTTACTTTTTAAATTCACCTTTTTTTTTCTACCTGATTATCTTATAGGAATAAATTATTTAAGAATATCTTAGAAATAAACAAACACTATATATCTATTGACATTATTTAGTTAACATATTTTTTATTCAAAAGAGGAGTGGTGATTTTACGCTCAAAGCTCCTCAATGTGTTGATTCGTGTAAAGTTTTTTTTATGAGAAGAACAATATGCAGACTAAAAAAAATAAAAAAGTCAGCACAAATAGCTATTTGGCATTTTAGTAAGGTTTTACCTGGCTCTTATAATAAGCACAACACCCTCGATAAAGCTCTTCTAAACGTTCTTCGACTTTAGTTTTTAGCTCATTGTCTTACTAGCCGTTCGGGCTATACACATTTACTCCCGCTAATAGGGTAGGGGTGATGAAGGTAGAATGTAGGTGAAATGTACCTGTACTTGTATACAGAAATAAAAGGTTAACCTTTAGAAAAATACCTCGAGAATGACCGGCTGCGAACGGAACCCCGACCTTCCCCGTTGCCAGTAGGCTAGACTAAATGAGCCTTGCATTTAGTTTACGTGCTCACTAGTGCAGCCATGAATGATTTTAGTTGAGATATATTCCTATTCTCGAATAATATTTTGTTTTGTGTTTGTTGCGCTATCTTTATACTTTGGCATTCAATCAATAATAATGCTAGCAGTTTTGTCGACTTCACTGGTCTTGGAGTAAAGTTCTCGCCTCAAGAACCGCTGTTTGTGTGTTAAAACCCCGCCGGGGTCAAAATATTTCTTTCGAGTGATAACAATTCATAGCATACCTTCTTTTGGAGGAAAAGTAAAGCCATCGGTCTCATGTCGATTGTGGTTTGTAAGATAACCCTGTAAGGTTTGTGAAATTACCTTTCCCGGCTAAATTGTTAGGCCCTTTCGATCTCACTCATATAAATTGTTGTGTGCTTATATAATCAGTTGGTTCAGAAAGCGCACGTTAAATACAACAAATAAATAAAACTAGTAGTTGGACCCGTTATTTACCCACGCAATAAAAATTCAAATAATCAAATTAAGACGTTTAACACCAAACCAATTGTTGTCATTAATCCGGCCCATCTATTATCCATCTGTTTTATATACATTTGAATTATAATAACGGAATAGAGCGAAGGAAAATATATATTTATAGTAAGCGTATCCGCATTTGAATGAAGAAAGCGTGGATAAACACTTGGGCAAGAACAGCTCTCGGTTCACGTGGTTGAGCTTTGGACCCAGAAATTCCAGCTACGAGCAACCAAACATGATCCTGAAACTTACCTCGCTCACCCAATGATTCAGATACATTGAATAATTGTTCGATAAAATATATTTTTAAAATATTTATTTGTGTTGTGATCTATGAAAACATTCTCTTACGTACTTAATAGTTCTAGTTCCTACGTTGTATGAAATAAACTATTATTATTTCTAATGAAAAGTTATAAAAGAGAAAACATGTGTTTATTATTATTATTATTATTATTAAACTATTAGTAGTGAAGATGTATATATTGTTAGATAATCTAAATACCTGTTTCACACTCGATATAGATCGAACTTAAATTCTAACACTAACCGAGGAATAGCTATTTCATTTATTTGTTTGGAGTTTTGTTTCAAGTTCTTACCCCAAAACTTTATTTTCCTCACCTTAGAAGTCAGTGGTTTTTTGTTTCTCATGGGCACCGTTTTAATTAAATTATTATTATTATTACAAATGGAATTCCATGTTTTATTGTTAAAGGCTGTACCAGCATTTTTAGCCCTTTATTAGCATATATCTTTAACATTAGCCTGTCAAATGAGACTTTTCCTCTTACATGGAAACAATCTGTTGTCATACCTATTTATAAAAAAGGGGCAAAAACCAAAACTTGTAACTATAGACCACTTTACATCTTAAACACTTTCTCCAAAGTATTCGAGAAAATCATACATTATCATACTTTCCATCACCTTAAAAACAAACTTTCAGATAATCAACATGACTTTATAAAAATAAATCTACTGTCACTAATTTAGTAGAACTTCTTGGGCATGTCGCCCCTCAAGTATCTGCCCAAGGTTAGGTTGATGCTATTTATTTTGACTAAAGTAAGGCATTTGACTTATGTCAGCATAGTATTATTCTCTCTAAAGTTGGTAATTTTGGACTTTCTCACTCATATATAAAATGGTTCAGCAGTTATTTGCATGAAAGATCATTCACTATTAAAATTGATTCACACACCTCAAATACATTTTTAGCCCCCTGTGGCATACCACAGGGTTCTAATTTAGGTCCTCTCCCTTTTAATGTTTTTATTGATGACATAGGTAAATATTTGAATTCATCTAGTTATTTACTCTTTGCTGATGATGTGAAATTATTAAAAATTATCAAAGATATTGCAACTTTTATAGAGCTACAAAATGATGTAAATGGTATTATAAAATGGTCTTTTGAAAATGGAATGTCTATTAATAAATCCAAGACCAAATCTATAACTTTTACTAGGAAAACTAATCCTTTATTTTTTACTTTTAAATTGGGCAATGAAAACATTGTTCGCACCCTTTATATTAATGATCTTGGTGTTCTTCTGCATAACAAACTTTTTTTCCACTTTCATGTTTGTAACGCGTTACAAGTTAACCTTATATCAAATGGGCCGACACTCACCCATTACCCCTGATGAAGTCCAACACAAGAGCACGAACTCTGACCTCCACTCTCCAACTGGCACAACTGACTGGGCGGAGCCTTCAACCGACTGTCTGCTCGGGGCTCGATCCGCGGCCGGCCGGAAACGATTGAGGTTCCACGCGGCCAGACGAAGTTATGACTTCCGCCGCTAGGACAACCTGGAATATTCTAGCTGCTGCCAGACGCATTCCTTGCTGTTATGTTTGTTCTATGGTCTTACCCCCGCCTTCCCTTGCTCTGTCTCTCTGTGGATATAATAATATATATAGTGATCGCGATTTTTAATAGTCGCTTATTATACCACCGGCTGAGCTTGGTGAGAACGGCGACTAGGGGCCGTGATTTATTTAATATTCAAAACTTCATGTTCGGCATAATGGGGGACATCTTGTCTAAATTATTGTTTGAGACTTATAAATATTTAAACTTAGAATTATGAAATGTTGCGCGCAGGTCAATGGCAATGCACTTGCATTCTCTCTCTTTGTACGAGGTTTAATTCTTTCTAATTGTACTATTTCTTTTTGTTATACATACATAATGTATATTTAATTTCATGTATATATTTTCGGTCACGCTTTGGCGTACTCGGCGTCTCGGGCTTACCGCCCGTCCTTTCTAGTTTGCGTATTGAGTGTATATGGGATTATTTAGTTATCAATTTTACTGAGAGAACAGGGAACTTAGGTGTTAGTTGAGGCTTGGACTAGCGTCTTATTCTATCTATTGTTTTGGTTCAACGTTATGTTGATTTCTTTTGATCTAAAGACGCGTAAATGTTTATCTTTTTATTGCCTAAATTTAGATGTATGCTAAGAGTTGCAATGTAGTAACGTTGCTTGCACTTAATGCTATAACCGAAGGAATTATAGAAGGAACCATAGATTTCCATGATGGCGATTAATATTACTGTTGAACTGACAACCAGAATATAACTATATTTTTCCCTTTTTTGTTTTCAGATATTGTAATGTCAATTAATTCCTTTATCTTAGTAGAGTTATTTAAATCTGAGAGGAGAAGCGCTTCACGCCATATTGTTATATTTTGCTCTAATTATATATTTACCTTCTATTTTGTCCTAAATAAAACATAACTATGTTTATGATTGTTAAACTTCTTGTCTGGTTTTCCCATCACACTTCCAATAATGTTAGTTAATTGTTACAAGAGGTTTACATGTTGACCATGTAATTTCCCAGTCATTGAAATTACTTGGACTTATTAAATTTATTACGTCATCATTTAAAAAAGATGACTGTTTTTTATGTCTGTACTACGCCCTGGTTGGATCTAAGTTAGAATATGCTACTGTTGCTTGGAATTCCATTACCTTAACTGACTCTCTTAGGTTGGAAAACGTTCAAAGAAAATTTGTCGCTGCGTGCTATGATAAATACTTTAGTAACCGGATTTATTATGATTATGACAGAATTAGAAACCTCTTAGGGCTCTAAACTCTCTTCTCGAGTAGACTTTATTGTGATGCTCTTTTGGTTTTGAATATATTCAATAGCAAAACTTATTGCAAATTTGCCCTTGATCATTTAGGCATTCATATCCCTTCTCGGGCTTCTCGTAATCCAAAATTACTTTTTCTCAATAGCTCTTATAAGGTAAGCCCTATAGGTCGTTGTATCCATAGCGCCAATTATAGATTTGTCTAATTCGACTTCTATCATAAAATATAAGCTAAACTCAGAGAGTTATCTAAGGATATCCCATATAAATAATTTATCATGCAGATGTTCTGCCTATAATATTTAAATTTACAATATTTTAATTTATTTTTCGCATATTGTTACTGCTTTTAACCACTCTTTAGTTATTTGTTATTATTGCTATTTGTTATTATTATCATTATTAATTACTTTTTTTTGTAACTATTAATCGTTATATAACTATATTTAGCCATTTTTGTTTATCTTTTTTCTCGTTTGAATATATGTATTTGTGTACTTGTGTACTTTCAGTGCTGACCTGTTATAGGTCCTACGACTGTTGGCCAGCTCTATAATAAAGGAAATTGAAGTTGAAATTATTATTATTATTATTATTATTATTATTAGCACCACGTACCCGTTCGGATTATACACACGCTAATGTGCAATGGTAAAGTGATTGTGAGATGAAATGGAGGATCTACAGTTTAACGTGGGATACGAACCACGGTGAGGACTAGCACTCCACACATTCACAAGTTGTGAATAATACACGACTTGTCAGAGGTAAAGGAAGGGTTTGGCAATAATATAAATTTGTGCCGGGACCGAGGATTGAACCCCGGACCCCTAGTTCACAAGTCTCAAATTAGTTTTCTTAGTGAAACTTGGTAAATTTGTTTGAAACTATCACAAATATATCATCACAAAAACAGTAAAAAAAAACGTATTCACACATGGGCTAAATATATAAAATAATAGAGAACGTTTGATGGCTGTTTATTCACACACAGTTTATTTAAATGACACCTGCTAATTACGTATACATATTCCAATTAAATGTTTTATATCACTGTACACTTGTGATATTGATGTGATTTATAATACTGTGTTAGACTGACTTGTGCGTGAGCGGGATCTCGGTGTAGATGTTTGGATCCCGGAGATGCCACATACGCACAACGGTTTATATATTACATACCCCTTGCCCTTTTCTCCCCTCATCAATAGTGTAAAAACCAACTAATAGAAAGAGTCCTGTCGACAGGTTTTGTGAAGGCTAGTTTCTTATTGGTATAGAGAATTTGCGTCTTCTGCCAAATAGGCCCTACAGCGAAGTTGTTCCTTTTAACAGGAACAAACGCATTTGCTCTTTTAACAGGAAAGATGGTATAAAAAATATATTTTAGTGGTGAAATCCTATACCCATTGTTTCTGAGAAGTGCGTGTTTCTTCATGAATGAATCTTAAAAGGATACTCTACATACATTACTTTAAATAAAAATTACCTTCATCCATGACTTTTTACATAATTTAGATTAATCCAAACCAATATCATTACAGTGTCAACAATTTTTTTCATAATCTATTGTGTTGATTAAATTTAATTAATTAATTACTTTCACTTGACTTAGTGAGTTTTCACTAATAAGAAAATATACTATTAAAGGTTGACTTTTAGATCTGATTATGACTTAATGAGATTTTCCTGATTAAAAATATGTGTTATAGAAGGTTGATTAGTGACAGTCATTATTTAATGAATCATGATTACTACTGGTTAGACTATTTATTTTAATAAACATTCAAATGCATTTGTTTATAAAGGTCTTGAATCATGACTCAAGATTTATTGCTGATTTGAACAAATTATATCCACTTAAAATATATATTCTAATATTTACTTATTCAAATGTCAAATAAATGGTATTAAAATTGGAGTACGATTAGGAAAACCTACAAAAGGAACACAATCTTTCTCATGTTCATTACATAAAATCTGTTTGTTGAATTTCAAAAATAAAAAGGCATTTTGAAAGTCATTCAATTATAAAATAAATAATACTATATTAATTAATCACTTTAAAAAACACTCTCTCATGGTACTTGACATAATGCCTACTATTTTAAATGTCAAAATAAGGACAATTAATTTGACTTACAATTATAATTTGAATAGATTAAAAAAATTACACTGAAAATTAATAAACAATAGAGTGAGGCTACAAAGTGCATGTTTAAAGGTTAAGCTTATCCAAGCACCTTCTTCATTTTTAGAATCTAGAATCCCTGGTTCTGGGACACTCTAATTCATTTTGCAATCTGGGATGGAACTTAACCAAGCATGGCATATTTCTTGAATAACTTTTTTTCGGCACAGAGAATAGGTCTTGTTTCTTCTCCTTGCTTATATAAGGTAGTTTTTTTATAAAGATTTTGCACAGTGAATTCAATATCTAGATGATTTCTGCCACGTTTCCTTACATCAATTTCCTGATTTTGTCCAAAGTAAACATGCCTGTATTTTATTGTATTTGGGCAGTCTTTTGGGACACGAAAGCCTTTTACCTTTAACCAACAAACTTTATTACCAGCACTATCAAAAGTAGTATTCCTAACATTCTTTGATGCCAGGTTCTTTAGATAAAAAAAAATCGATGTATTTCAATTCCTTGACTTGATAAGGTCCACTATTTTTGTTTATGTGTTCTAAAAATTTTCAGACCATTAATAGGTGAATATACTGAAACGTACTTTTTGACGTTTTCTATTGCACTATGAACCGAGTCCACCTGACCACATCCATGTATGCGTGGCCACGCTCCATAAATTTATGCTCAATTATGTGTATATGTGTGTTCTGTACAATGTATAGCATAAATACACAAAATATTTGTAGCAAGTATAAACCTATTTCCGAGACTCCTTTTTTTCCGTATAGCTCTGTCCATACATAACAGTATGCCATACTAGGGGAAGCCGATTCATTGATGGTTAAATTATACATGTGGGAAATAAAACAAATAAAATAGTCTAAGAAGTAAGAAAATATTATATCCAAAATATTGTTGTCATTGATAATGTCAGATGAGCAAGTGTTTAGTGTTTACAGGATAGATTTAACTAACCAACTGTGTAGTTGGTAAGATTTTTTTATCATATTTTAAATTATTGAACAAAATAATGCTAAGGAATATTCACTAAGTCAGTTGACATGACTTAGTGAGATTTTCTTGACAAAATGTTTCTGTTGACTTGGTGAGAATAACAGAATTCTTCATTGTTAGTTCAAATGAAAACAAATGACTTAGTGAGTTGTTCCAAAATGAAGAGCAATTACAAGCAAGCAAGTAGCCCCATGACCTATTTGGTGCTGACTGACAGCTGACAGCTAAAAGCTTTTAAAAGTTACCAGACCAAATTCTGTATCCCTACGCCGAACCATATGATCTGCAAAAATATGTGTTTAGCAGCTGTCACTTCTAACGGTCAAAATTTATGTATATACCAAAATGTTGACTGTCAGAAGTCAGCTATGAACTGTCAGTCAGCACCAAAGAAGCCATGGGGCTACTGTATTTACCTTTATAATTGTACCAAAATCTAAAAACATGAAAAAAAATGACTTAGTGAGTTTTTCTAGCAAGCCCACGATATTAGGGTAATATAATATATAAAATGAAAATAAAATATTATTTGAGTTTCATTTTATATATTTTTACATATTTTTACATGGTTATATATTTCAAGTGATTTTACATAAAGCTACCTACTTTGTGATTATTTAATATATTTTTTAATAATAATTTTTGCAAATCTGTTGAGTTTTTAAACATTGTTTGATTTGGCTTGGCTTGCATTAATCAGCTTAAAGGATTTTTTCAATTAACTATTGAAAAGGGTAGAATTCAACTCGTGTAGTCAAGTGTTTTTCCACTAAGTACAGGCCTTCTATCCTCACAATGAACCTTTTGATGCATTTTTTAAAGAATCTGGCAAACAGATAAATAATTTTGGTCTGGAATCTCCCTTCCTTCCAACATACTAGTCCAACGACTTACATTCTTATCTTGTAATATCTCCAAGTGATTTTAGGGTCACATAAGCTACCATAAAATATTTTATTTGGTTCACCATGACACCAGGTGAGTCTTGCTGAATACAAAATTAAAATAATAGGCTGGGATCAACGACTCCTTCAAAACCGACGGTGAAGTTATAATGTGCCAAGCTTGCAACAAAAATATGGAACGTTCCATTAAATTCACAACGGAACAACATGTGCGGCGCACACTTCGTACGTAAAAATAATTCTGATTTATTCGAAGAATTCTTTTTATTTAACAGGTATGCAGGTGCCTTCCTTCCAGTTAAATAAACTAATTCTTTAAGGAATTGTGTAGTGCAATAACATCCCATGTTTTATATTCCAAGGGCCTGAATTTGCATCCTTCTATTACACTAATGAAAGCGACACATCCCTGATCAATCAATATCCAGAAATAATTATATGCATATATATTATGAAGAAACAATGGAAAGAATAATAAACTTCATGGGAGATGCCTTCATATGGGTCGCTGTGGATGAAATAACGGTTGTTTAGGGTAATTTTTTTTGTGAAACTTGTGGTAGGTAAGATAGATCCCAAGGATATTTCCAAACCATATTTGATTTACTGAGAAGTGTTGGAACATACGTATCATGTTGTAAGATTCGTGAATGATGAATTGAAAGTGTTGTGGCCTAGGTGAGCTCACGTAGAGAAGGTCCTGGTGTTATATTCAGATGCCACGGAGTATATAATGAAAATCACAAGTGCTTTAAAGCTGTTCTATCCTGATATCCATTTTACAAGTTTGGCTCATGGACTACTTCGTGTTGTGGAATACATTAGAGTCCAGTTCTTCCAAATGAATAGATTAATTTCTGTGACAAAAAAATAGATCTATTTGTGAAATTCCCAAATTGAGTCAGAGCTTACTAACTCGTGTTTGATGTGCCGTTGCCCCTGCAATTAGTTCTAACAAGATGGGGAACATGGATAAAACAGCCAATTTCTACTCTGAACAATTTGGAGTTGTGACTTTTACTGCACGAACATAGTACTATATATACAGATTTAGTATCCATTACAATAAAACACATTTTTTCAATATATTACGATATAATACATTTTTAATCAATAATGATGTTTTGGCGACAGTTTCTAAAATAAAGAATAAAAATCTATATAATTACTTTGTTTTTAAAATCTATAGCTACTTTGTTTTAGTCTCTTGTGCATTCAAAATATATTCTGGATTTCTTATTTTCATTGCTCTAGTGTTCGTAGGATCTATTGACTCTGGAAATATGCAATTTTAATAAAATCTAGTTAATTTTGATTCCATATCAATTGTCCAAAAATCATCTTTTTCTAAACTTTCGACTACCGTACATTTTTTTTTGTCCATACGACAAGTAAACAGTATTTTCTTTGGATGATGTGAAGATAATAATAATAATTATATTAATGAAATGAGGCTAAATAGATCCCATTCATATCATAATAATACGTGTAATGTCCATTTAATATTACTAATCACAGTAAGTTAATTAGAGGAATTAGAAATTGAAAAGGGTGAGAGAGAGAGAACGTTGTGATCAAATCTTATTCCAGGGAGGGGGAGGGAGTAAGTCGAATTCATTTAATAATTTTAAAATTTAAAATTTTGAAAAAGCTCGGCCTTGGCGTGAAAATGAAAATTTATTTTGTAATGTGTTGCTTTGAAGAGACTTGTATTCAGCGCTGATTCAATTCAGGTTTAGTTTAGGTAATTGGGTGTGTGATGTCTACACTTCCCTTTATCCTAGACGACCCAGTTTTCTCAGGATGGATGTTGTTGAGACAGGCTGTATCCAAATAGTCCGAGGATCCTTGCCAAGGATATAGTATACTATCTTATACAATTTGTTCCTTAAATGCCTGATGTTTTTTCACTTTTGTGAAATTAAATTCACTTAGTCCATGATTTTATACTATACTAGCTGACCCGGCAAACGTTGTTTTGCCATATAAATAATTTTTAAGTAATTTCTAGTGTAGACAAAAAATAGCTTA
>CABEEJ010005618.1:7494-48071 GCA_901482245.1 Timema douglasi | reverse complement strand
AGGGGTTGTATTTACACAACATGTACATAGCACATGTTATGTTGGATCACCAAGTGTGTAATAACTAGGCCATGTGAGGTACAACAGACACAATGTAATATGTCTCAGTTAAGAAGATGGGAACTGGTGCATTAATGGATCACAAAGTTTAGATAACCACCCAACCTAAATATTCGCTAATTTCAACCCAGAGGCTACACCAGCACCACCTACCTTCCATAGAGTAATAGAGAAATATTCAGAGAATTTCAACTCCACAAGAGAAGTTTTCATCCTTACCATTCACATTGGTTTATTTGTCTGTTTATCCCCAGGTCTGGCCATATCTTCTAGGACATTATCAGTTTGGCAGTTCAACTGAAGAAAGATACGAACTTGATTTATTTACCAGACAAAACTATGAAACTACCATGTCCGAATGGTTGGCCGTGGAAGCCATTGTACGTCAAAGAGATAAGGAAACTATGGCAGCAAATCTAGCTAAACTTTCATCAGAAAGTACAAGTGGAGATGTTCCACCCCCCACACCAGCCTTAGTTCAGGAACTAAGTAATGATGTGAGTGCTTGATTGGTTTATGGATAAGCTCGAAAACAACTTATATGTATATCATATAACATTTATGTTTATGGAGTTTTTTTATTTATGAATACAAGTTTTTATCTAGTAACAATTCTAGCTTTTAGATAAAGCTGAGGTCAGAAATAATTTGTGATCCTTATAAAACTGAAGGGCAAGCCTACTTTAGGGTATAGCTTAGAGATATAAATTTTAAATAAGAAAATTTTCCACTAAATATTCCAGATCATTGAATCACAGATGAAAGGGCTATATAAAAGCTATGATTACAATATTGGTTTACAGCAGATCAGGCAAACTATATTAATTGACAATTATTTAGCTTTATTTCTTCTCTTTTTTTTCTTACTGCTCGTTTGGGCTATCCATCAAAACACTTTTACTCATTGTAGTTGGAGAAGATGAAGTATGTACTGGAGCAACACTTGGTCTCACTTGTTATGACACCTTTTTCTTTTCTTGTTTTGAACTTATTTTGGCTGTTAAAATATTGAAAGTAGAGAGTATAATGAATGATTAATGTTATTTGTAACACACCACATTTTTATTAATTAAGTTATCATCTGACTACAACTTTAATTCTTAACAAAATAGTGAAGTCCCCCCACCATTATTGTACCCGAGCGTCACACAGTTCACCCGAGTCCTCCCGTAATTTTAAACAAGACTGCCTGATTTGCTCGGCCCAACCCTCCTTAATACCTTGGTTGAGCATTACATTCCTACCCTTCTTCACCTTGTTTGAATTTGCACCAATGGGAACTTGGCAAATTCACACGGTGAAGAAGGTACTCGAAGTTTAATTTTTTGGTTCCCCTTCCCGACGGTTAGGCTGCCGACTCAGTTTTGTCATCTGGTTGACCCCTCCTTCCCCCCCCAGGTAAGGGAGACCAATCAACTGTCGTTTTCTGCATATTCATATATTATAGATAATTTGTCCTTATCACACTTTCTAAAATAAAGGTACAACAGACAGATTTTTGTTTCTTTGTTATTAATGATCCTTATATTAAAAAAACTAGCAGTAAATTGCAGAGAAAATTTTAAAAGATCTCCCCTTCTCGAGTTGCAGTTTTTAAGTGACAGTGAAAGCAACCTTGGCCAATTTCTTTCCAACAGAGGAAATTGCCCAAGGGGAGTGGACCCTTCCTTAACGCACCGTGAGGGTGTAGGAAGCCCTCTTGGCTATTGGAGAAACACTCACGATCCCACCATCATACAGGTCAAAGGTGTGTTAGACACTCGTGCAGTTAAAGAGCTGGAGATGAACTAGTCATGCCAGCTCAAATTTCCATTATGTATATTCATTCTTTAATAACCAGAACCAAAGTGTGGAATAAATAAATTCTAATTATTAATTTGTGATCTTAAATTTATGTCACCTTCCATTTAGATCAAACTCAGTCTAATCGTTGGTAGGAATCGGGAAGCTATCTGGCGCCCAAACACAATTTATTTAAATGTTTAGATCTAGTGCTGAGATATTATGCTTCCACTAAACATAACCTTCTTCATCCCTAAAAACATGAGCGTAATTAGTACATAAGCATGTAACCCGAACAGGTGGTAAGACACTACTCATAGCATTGGCTTCTAAACCTGTTGGTTAAATATGTGGGACCTTAGAGGTTGATTTTTAAACGGTTGAAAACCCTTGGAGCTTACCTTTGTTTGTTTAATCAACATCTTACTTAGAATATAGAAAATGTAGTAGGGAATATTATTTAAAAGAGTTATTCTTAATTATCATCATCATTATAATATTTTTGTGATAATCCAGTTATTTGCAAATTCTTTTGATTTTTTTGTAGGTTTTTGAAGATAATGTTAGTTTAGCATCTGATAATGATTTGGATAAGGATGAAATCGATTACGAAAGATTAAAATGTAATGAGAATCAAGAAAATAAGATAAATTGCAATGGAGAAACAGAAATTATATATGATCACAACAGTTGTAAGAAAAGTAAAAACACTTTAACCAAATATGGGGATCTTGAAGGTAAGACTTTCATAATATTTCATAGTTGCTGACCTATTAATACTTGATTCAACTTTCAGTAAGAAATCAAATCATAAAGTGTATAAAGAAAAACATTTTTGTGTTGTATAAGGAGTTATTTGTTGGCATTATAATATTTGCCATGATTAAGCAAAGAGTAAGATAATTATTTATGCACAAACACTTATCCTTTGACAAAAAGTAGGTTATAATATAAAAATATAGGCTATACATATATGACACTAAGCTCTAAACTGAGCATTTTTGTTCCTATTTTACAAAAATATTCACATTCACATTGAAAAAGCAATTATTTTACTCAAATTAAACTACAAAATTAATCATATATAGAAATCTGAATACTTATAAATTTGTCATTTTTTTTTTCATCTAAATTCCAAAATGCTATGATAAGAGATTATTTTTTTACTTAAATAATTGTACAGAACAAAAATAGTTATACAGACACCAGTGTTTATGAGCAAGCTTACTAACTGAGTAGAAAATCCCATAAAAAATGATATTCTGGGTGATCAGCTTTGTAGAAGAATATTTGTGAAGATATTTAATTGGAAAGCCTACATTTTGAAGTAATTAAGAGTTGCTTTTAAAGTCTGGTAGAGATGAGGATCTTTTAATATTATGTTTAAGCTTAGAGAGGAGCTCCCCTTTAAAATGTATGATTGGATCATTCTACAATTTGATCTACTCGCTTCAGTGGCCGCATGGTCTAATGCGCTACTCTCGTTTTGGACTAGACTGCCAAAGATGGGGAAGATCTGGGTTTGATCTCGGTTGGGTGCACTGAGGGCGGTTTTTCACTCTCCCTCCATGCAAATGTGGGTGTATTTACTCTATTAAACCTCATAATCCCCAACCCATTGGTGTAATTAGCACATAGATGTATGACCTGAACAGGTAGTTAGACGTGGTGCTAAATATATAAATAAATATATACAAGTTGATTTAATCAACACTAGCATACAAATTTAATAAAAATGGATTAATTATATACAATTTAATCAGAACCAAGATATTATTTAAATCAGGTATAGTTCAGCATAGATATAATAGTGTTCCACTTCCAAGCAGTGCTCTTTACGATGCCTTGCTTAGACACTAAAGAGATACCCAAAAGTGAATTTCTTTTTCCTTAAATAATGAAATAGTTTTGTTTTATTGGCAGAGAATGGTGATGAAGCTGTGAAAGAAGAAAAATCTGTTATAATTATGAATGGTGATCATAGAGATTTCTCTACTTTTAATGGTTCTGAAGTGTCAAGTGCCAAAATTATTGATAACTATACAAATATTGAACATACCTATGAAAATGAGAATATGTTGATGAACAGGGATATACAAGAAACTTCAGGAGAAGTTTGCAAGGTGAAATTTGTAGTTTGCTATTATAATTTGTTTTTAACATTCTTACTTTCTTATCTAAAGAGAAAGTATTGTAAACGTGAAAATTATTGGAATATTATGATGATTCTTCACATTTTATGTACCCTCAAAATAAAAAAAATAAATTTTTCAATGAATTTTATTCACACTTTATATTTATATGTTTTATAAATATACCTTGAGATATTCTTTTTATTTTGACCATAGTCCTTAATTTAAGGCGATTTTACAAATGTGTGAATTTTTTGAAGTCCAAATTTTTCGAAAATGGCTTTAATGATTTTGTTTGAAATAGGAGTGCTTAACCTCTAAAATATCCCTATATAAGGTTAGTTGAAAATTTTGTTCCGAGCTATAATAAACTATGATGGATTAAATAGCCAACCTATTATATTTGTTTACTACAGTTATGTATGGCTGCATATAAATATCATAATATTCTTTAAATCTAAAAATGACTCCTGGACACAGAAATCGAACCTGGGACCTTTGGCTTTGTATGCCAATGCTCTTACCACCAAGCTATCCAGGAGTCGTCCCATGCCTAGGGTAATTCTTCACTCGTATTTTAAGGCACAGTCTGTGATGGAAATTTGGAAATACGAGTGAAGAATTACCCTGAGCACGGGAAGACTCCTAGATAGCTCTGGGGTTATTGCATTGGTGTACTAAGCCTAAAGATCCAAGTTGGATTCCCGTGTCCAGGTGTCATTTTTTAATTTAAATAATATAATAAACTATATGAGAACATTTGTACAATTTTGTTGTATCGTTTATTAATTTCAAAAAACATTATGTAATATTTCTATAGTCAATATGATGAGTATGTATTTATACATATCTACATACATACATCTTATATATATGCACTTATACACTATAGATTTAAAAATAAAGTGAACCCTGTTTACCTCTAAAGAAGGCTTACTTTTATCGATTACACTGAGACTTTATCTAACAGGCTACATCATAATGGAATCAAACAATTTAAGTATGATACCCTTTAAGGTAAATGAAAGATGCATATTATGAAAATAGTTTTTATTGTGAATAGACATTTAAACATTATTATTTCAATACAGAGCTAGTGGTGAATATTTACTTAACTTTGTAATCGAGAACTTCAAGAGGTAATACACTTCAGCAGTTGAGATGAATACAACCAGGGGTGGCTTTTCCTTAGGGAGCCAAGATGTGCCACCCCCCTCCCCCCCAGTCCTCCCACTTAAAATCATAACCTTGCAAAATTATCATTCCCACTCACATGACATTTTTATCTTGCCGTAACAGATTTAAGAAAAACCTGTTTTCGGTTTAGATAATAGCAGGCAATGTTTTTGAAATGGCATGCAGTCAGGCACATGACTTTCAGCGCCTTGCAGTGTTAAACCAAACCTTCCCACCCTTTCAGATATTGTCGCCAACTGGCTGCGGTTATATAGCCCTGCCTTTTCTATGTGTCAAGGCGCTTTCTCGTACACACCCTGAAGTTGAAAGCTTGTGAAATATATGTTGTGTATAGCGTGAACCAGCAATATTGTCAATAGTAACCTTGGGGAGCTTACATGTTCCTGCGCATATTTGTGTTGTGTGTAGCGTGAACCAGCAATATTGTCAACAGTAACCCTGCATGTTACTGTGTCTTGGCACATATTATTTGTGCACTATATAGTGTGAGTTTCTATGTAGATAATTTTAGGATTGTGTTTATTTGTTAAGTTATATGTTGTAACATTTTACGTAGGTGAGATGAATAATTCAATTTAGCTGCTCAGGACACTAAATGTTTCAAGATCAACTCTTGATAATAAAAACAGTAATTGAAATCATTAGTTAGGCCATATCCTGAATTCTGTATAGAACAAACAGAAACCAAGAAATATAAAAATCATGTTTTCTAAAGGCAGCACAATTCCAAAGATAAAAAAAAAGAAGAAGCTGGATTTGCCGCTCTGATGTGAAAAAATCTTTGTACTGTTTCCCGTGAACTTGTGAGGACAATGAACATACATACGTATACACTTATGCACATTAATAGCACAGCTGCAGAGTTTATACAACAGATCCACGTTCTTTGGAGTAAATTTGCAATTTTTTAGTTTTGTATGTTATTTGTGATATTATTTTTAATTGGATTTAAATCAATAAATTCTCAACAAATATTGCCGAAATGTACATCTTCTTTTAAAGTATTCTTTAGAAATAAATAAAGAACCGAATCAATCGCACTCTTCAGTTTCTAAAGTGGCGAGTCACCACTGAATACAACACGATTAAAAAAAAAAAAAGCTAGTAAAGTATTATAAATAAAACAAAATTCTTATAACACATTATATTATAAATAAAGAGTCATCCTATGGATTATAAACATATCTGTTTTTTTTTCAATGATACTATGACACTATTTAGAAGAAGAAATCTCAGTTTAAGTCTTTTTTACATAAATTTAATTAGTATTATTTATTTTTACTAAAAAATTTTGCCACAGTAATGTAAAATAAATATGAATGTCTATAGGAACCCTTAAGAAAAAAAATATATCAAGTTATACTAGTATTGGTGTTTAAATTATATTTTATATTTAGATGTGAAATATCACACTTTTAAATACATATTTACTTTATGATGTTTATCTCATCTTAGGTAAACAAGACTTCTTCTCCAGATGAAGGTGTTGTTGAAGATGAAGATTTAGAGTCAGAAAATAGCAGGGAACCCAATCATATGTATAATGTTCAACTTCTGGAAAAAAACGTTTTGGAGTGTAAGTAAACATTAATGTAAATTCCATGGTATATGGCAGAAGCAGATATGTCAATTTTAGACATTTCTCAGAAAGTGAAATGTATAGTGTGACTTACCAGGATAAATCACAAAACTTAAGGAAGACAGCTATGATTGGTAAAATATATATTTACAGACTATAGCAAAATAGTCGAATATTTCAAATTTTATTACAGACTTCATTTATTAATAATGTGATTTATTTTTGGACAATCTTGTTTTGGCATAACCAATTATTCTAAACAGATAAATATAGGTCTAAGTACATACCATATCTAAAAGGTCTACTATAATGGTTTTAACTAATTTATATAACCGGTATCATTTTGAGCTAATACTAATATAATTGTTAATAATAGTAATAATAATATGTTTGTAAAGTTAAATAAACTCTTTAAGACATTCCTTCCTAATAAATTTGGTCACTTTAGTCAGAAACCTGCAATATTCCTATATCATCATCACCATCATCTGTTTCAGCCTGTGGCTGGGTTAGTTTAGTAAAATAACTCAATTTTCCTTTATCATTCCACCATTATTCTCCTTTCATTTGCACATTTTCTGTTATCTGCTCCACCCATCTCTTTCTTGGCCTCCTTTCGATCTTCCCCTCTTGCGTTTAAAGTTCATGTTTCTGCTGCATGTGTGACTATGGGTACAAAGTATGCCCTGTACAACACTTTCTTACACTTCAAGGGCACTTCTCTTCTCCATAGCAGGCCTCTTACACACCTATAGAACTCTCCCTGCTGTCCTATTCTCATTAGATATTCTTTACTTTCACCTTTTGCATCCATAACACTACTAAGATATTTTATGTTCTGTTCTTTTCTCAGCTCTACTCCATCCAACCTTATAGCTTTACTAGGCCTTACCCTCTTCCTTGTCATAACCTTTACTTCTCACTTTGCCACGCTACATTTCATTCCACACTCTTTCATTTCCTCATTCCATTCTTGTAGCTGTTCCTGTACTTCCTCTTCTTTCTCCCCCCATACCATCAAGTCATCAGCAAACATTGTGGCTTTCATTCTTTCCTCCCCGAGTTTTCCTGCCACTTTGTTCATGACCATTTCCATTACCATTACAGATAGTAATGGTGAAACGGCACTCCACTGATTCACTCCCATTTTTTTATTTGGAGTCACTCTGTCCTCCCACTCTCCGTCTTAGCACAACTTCGGTTATACTCATATATACTTTTCACTCTCATTACAACTCCACAACTTCGGACTCCTCCATCGCTTTCCAAACTGTATTTCTATTCATGCTATCATGTCTTCTCCACATCCATATATACCATAACTAAGTCTTTCTTATATTCATATCTTCTTTCCATCAGCTGTTGTAGGGCAAAGATTAGGTCTATTGTAGTACCTCTGTTACCTAAATCCGTGTTGTTCCTCTCTCCCAATACCATACATATAAACATTGTAAATCACACATATTTAATGAATTATTCTGTTTACCTTGAAAGGTAACAAGTGTATATCTCTTATGTACATTTTATATTTCTTAAGTTGGACATTATATAATATTCATGTTCACTTGTTCCCAAACTTCTGGCATACCACCCCATCAATTTCTGTAATTCAGAGTACCGCCGAGATAAAGTTGAATATTTACTATTTTGATACATTTTTAATGGTGCGCAGAAATATAATACATACTGCGCAGCTGTTTGAGCTTGAGTCAGTGCTGCCACCGCTCCAATCACTCTGTTTTACTTTTGCTTGGACTTGGTTGTAATATATTTATAAGATTATATGAGGCCCTATCTTTTTATGATTTTAATTTGCTGGTTTTGTTTGGCTTCTCACAGAGTAACAATAATTGCATGTACCACTGGTGGTACGCTAATCACAGTTTGGGAACCACTGATATACAGAATTCCTCATTTTAAAGTTTACAATGTAAATGCAGAAAAATTACTATCTTTGACCTATAAAGATGAAGTTGTGAATGACTCATGTTAAAACATAAAAAAAAAGATACAATTAGTTATAATCATTTGGTGGGTATATAAGATATCTTACTTATATAGCACACTTAAAACCCCTCACTCTCAGAGTCTTATTATTTTTAAGAGAGCCTCAATGTTTCAGGGATAGTGACTTAATTGTAAATTGCTTAATGCTTACATTTCTCTACCAGCAAGTTTGTCTGGCTGGATAACTTAACGTGACTCTTGTAGAAGTGAGTAGTAATGAATCTTATATTATACAAATAACTAAATAGAAAGGACAAAGAAAGATTATAAGGCTATTTATTACTTAAACTTTGTACTACATGAAAATTGTGTGGAAACACTGTATAATAAATTTAAGGGAAAGAACCCAACCTGAAAGGGTAGTTATAGGTATTATAGGTTAAGCCTAGATAGAGCAACTGTTCTTTCAGGTTGTTGTTTTTTTACCCTCTTTCATTTAAATTACAATACTATACAGTCTCTCTACACACTTTTCATATATTTCAAAGACAGTGTTATGCCACACTGTTAAGCTGAACCAAATTAATTAATTTAGAATGAATAAAGATTTGTATGTAATTTATAATGCTTAGAGACTCTATAATCTCTGAGGTGATTTCATTTACCTCCAAAGGAATGAAACGGTGATTGGTCTTATTTTATCGCAATCCTTTGATACAATTTTTTAAATAGTACTGCGTCTGACTACCCATTAAGGTTATACGCCTATGTACTAATTACGCTAATGTGGGAGGG
This sequence comes from Timema douglasi, assembly GCA_901482245.1. Classification (NCBI taxonomy): domain Eukaryota; kingdom Metazoa; phylum Arthropoda; class Insecta; order Phasmatodea; family Timematidae; genus Timema; species Timema douglasi. The sequence continues at coordinate 38,579 of CABEEJ010005618.1, read as the reverse complement.
ATTACGAAGGTTAAATTAAGAGGAATTGTACCTGCATTTATGTGGAGGGAGAGCTGAAAACAATTTAAGTAAAACCACCATCACTACATCCGATCGGGATCGAACCCCAACCTCCCCCTATTCAGCAAAATAGTATATTGTGAGAGTAGTGCCTTAGACCATGTGGCCACCGAAGTGGATATCCTGTGATAAAACAAATTTTTATAAACCATAGCAATGGTTAAATAATGTTAACTGTCACTGTTTTTAATAATTAAATCATATCAAATACCTATAATCTTCGCTATGATTTTAAAATATATTTTTTTTCCCCATTAAGATAGTATATTTAAAGAAAAATTTAATTTGCAAGGAAAGTGCTGTGTAAACTTATTTCCAAAACATACATTTAATTCGACATAAGTTTTTAAATAATTATAAAATGTAATTGTCTGGTTATAGCTACGCTCAACGGCACCAGAGTAAAGTCTTCTGCAGCAGTCATTGTAACTACCAACCCTTCTGTAGATAGTGGTAACCAGTCAGAACCATATGTTGAAGATGCAGGTGAGTTACATTTAAGGTTATAACTGTAAACAGCTTTGATATAGGAGAGCAGCAAGTTTCATGATAAAAAAACCCTTAAATGATCATTTGGTTCAAGATTAATCTTATGTCAAAAGTCAATTATTAATGGTGTAAATAGAGAGGCAAATCTATAAGTTATTTGATCATAAGAAGAATAGGTTAGTATATTGATAGATCAATTAAATTTCTTTAATAATCAGACACACAGATATGTTGAAAGAAAGAATAATATTTATCTATATATTAAAGAAGTGACACTCGAATACCTTGAATCCTATGTTATTTAAGAGTTTGTAAAGAATCTCAAAAAAGTATCTCAAATACAATTATGAAGACCTTGACTTCAATTAACAATGTCAACCAATTGGTAAAAGGAATTATAAAGATTTGAGTAGTTGGGAGAGTAACAAAATCTCTCTAAAAAAAAAGTATAATTTACTACTCACTTCGCTGGCATTGTGGTTTAAGTTATCACACTCACAGTATACTAGACTGCCAATGATGGGGAGATAATGGTTCGATACCGGTCAGGTGTATTGAGGGTGGTTTTCCTAAATGGTTCCTCACTCTCTCTCCACACAAATGTGACTACACATTTTATAAATTCAACCTTCTTATTCCAAACACATTAGTGTAATTAGTACAGAGGCATATAACCCAAACCAGTAGTAAGATGTGGTTCTAAGAAAAGTTAAATCAAAAACACGTTTTCTTTGTTATGGGGTAATAGTTCTGAAAAATAAAATATCTCTTTTTTTTTTATCAAATGTGAAATATTTTCACTTTAATTAAAATTGTACATTTTTAAATTTTGAGGATTCGGATTAAAGATTTTAAAGAAAATCTATTATTTGTATTTATCTCATAATTGTTTACCTTGCTTAGCCGCCAATTTAAACTGTTAACACTCATGATTATTGTCTCAGCCCACAGTTCCTCCGGAAGTTTTGCGTCAATCAGCATTGTCCTAGCGCATTCCACAATGGATTGATTTTTCCGCTCGACACGCCCATTCTGTTCCGCACAATATAGATCAATTCTCTTGCAGATACTCCCGGTTTTCTTAAAATGCTCTGTAAATTTTTAGTTCACAAACGCGAGACCATTATTATTCTTAATTACTTTTATTTTGTTTCCAGTTTCTATCATATGCTGGAATTGTATGAATGTATCAAAAACATCCCTTTTGTACTTGATAAAATACACAAAACGATTTGATGGGAAGTCGTCCTTAAATAGCAAGAAATAATTGGCTCCTCCCAACGACGTAACCGGCATTTTACCACAGATATCTGTGTATATAAACTCGCCAGAGTTACTTGCACAAGGATTAAAATTTTCATAAAACAGCAGTCAATGTGTCTTGCCAAATTTACATGACTCACAGAACAGCTTGTCTATGTTGTTCACTTTTAACCCTGGTAGGAGTCCCTGACTTGCCATGGTCTTGAATCTATTGATGTCTGGATGTCCCAGTCATTCATGCCATAGCTTCACTGACTCCTCTGTTGAATTGGCTTGCTCAACAGTTTTATTCTTAAAAAGCATCTGGTAACATTGGTTGACCATTTTAATTCCAGTTACAACAAATCGATTCTGTGCTGGAATCTGTACTTCGATTTTTCTTTAATCGAAAATCACCTTGAACTGTTTACTAGTCACTGCTCCTACTGAAAATAGATTTTTCTTAAGTTTTGGAACATACAAAGTATTTTCAAGTGTGCGAAGCTCCCACTGTCCATTTACAAGTGCTAACACTTCTACAGAGCCGATACCTTCTGCTTGAACGTACGTACGAATTATCCCCAATCTGTACGACACTCGAATTGTCTAATGGATTTAGCACAGAAAACCACTCCTTATGATAGGTCATATGTTTTGACACAGCACTGTCCGCCAGCCACACAGTTTCACATCCAGAAGCAGAAACATTTTTTTATTCAGCACTTAAAGCAACATGCTTTGACTCATCCTACTTACTTTGATCACTATTTTTCGCTAGCCAGTTGCGGCACTATTTTTATATGACCCACCCGACCATAGTAAAAACATTTCATATTCTTCTTACCACTAAGTTTTGCATGATTTTCTCTCTTGTCATTGTGGGGCGTTTGACTTTTCATACTTTTGTAATTTTTCTGAACGTTCAGTGCCGCACATGCTGTAGTGACATCATCGTTCTGCATGAGCCGCTTCTCTTCCCTTAGAAGTTGAGAGGTTAGGTTCTCAAATGTCTGCATTACCTCAGCGTACGAGTCCCACGAACTTATGAACGTGCTGCTACTTGGCAGACTCTCAAGTGTTTTTGCAATTTTGTCCACGTCGGAAACCGCTTCTCCAACGTCCACTAATGACAGCGCCATTGACTCGATCATACTTATATGCTGAGCAATACTATCGTTTTGATTCATCTTATAGTTGAAGAACTGCTACTTGAGACTAACCTTATTTACAGAGCTATGTTGTTCGTGAACGTTCTTGAGGCGATTCCACATCTGAGCCGCCATCTCGCATGCGATGACTGTTTGTAATTGATTATACTCAAATCCCGTTGAAATTATCAACATTACTCTGTTGTTACTGTCGTCCCATGTCTTAACCTCCTCAACTTCAGTTGTTGCTGGTTTTTCCTTCTTGCCATTTATGATAGCCATAATTTTCCCCGCACGCAATATTATTTCCATTTGATATTTCCACAGTTGGAAATTATTACCATCAAATTTCTGAATGTGGAAATTCTTGAATTTATCCATTTTTGTAAGTAACCTTTATGCTCTTTTCACAAAAAAAAAACAAATCCGCTACCATGAAATTCTTTGAGCACTCACAAAGAAAGAAAGACTGCATCAAAAATGGCGTCTCTCGCGTGCCAGCATTTTAGTGTCCGTTCCCAATGTGCAAATCATTTTAACATTGTACTTTATTCACTAACACATTGATCAGCACTACTGGACCCATAACCTTTTAAGGTTTAGTATAATAAACTGTACGTACTAACTTAAATGTTTTGAAAATTGAAAAATGACACCTGGACACGAGAATCGAACCCGGGACCTTTGCATTAGTATGCTAATGCTCTAACCACTGAGATATCGAGGATTCGTCACGTGCCCACGGCCATTCTTCACTCATATTTTAAGGCAGAGTGTCTATGATGGACTTAGGGAAATCGTCAGCTACAAATGTGTGATTTCTAATATCACGAGCTATCAGATATTTTCCTAAGTTCATCATAGACTCTCTGCCTTAAAAATATGAGTAAAGAATGGCCCTGGGCGCGTGACGAATCCTGGATAGCTCAGTGGTTAGAGCAGTGGCGTACTAAGACAAAGGTCCCGGGTTCGATTCCCCTGTCCAGATGTCATTTTTCAATTTTCAGAATATATCTGTGTGGAGTGATACCTCACTAAATGCATGCATAATAGCTTCGGCTATTTGATTCTTAACTTAAATGTGTTAATATTTAATTATGCAGAGTATAACATTATTAAATAGTACAAAATAAAGTAGGCTACGTTGTAACCTCACTGACGCCATGCACAAGAATAAAAAAGACAGAATTGACGTACTAGATAGTTCTTAAGATGAACAAAGTAACTCGACTACTCAAGTGATAGATTCAACAATTACATCAGGATATGACTTATAACTAATTTAAATCTATAAAACACACAATATACATCCTCCGGCCATTAATTCAGCTCTGTAAAAGGGGAAACCCACATTTCATCTATGATACATTTTTCAGCCTGTTCATTAATCAAACTTGGAGGCCTTATCTTGATACACATTCATGCTACTCAGCTAAGGTGTCAGAAAAGTATATTTTTACTTATTTCTAAGAAAGCGATGTTTTGTAAAATAGCATTTCGCTTTTGACTTCTAAAGATTCCTTCTTACAATATTTGTTGTGTAGTAATATTAAGTTTTGTGGTAATAGCCAGATATAATTTAGCTTGACTTCAGAAGAAGATAATTCATTGAATTGTAATAAACTATATTTAATTTTGGTTTAACTTAGGTTTTAACCAAGTTATCCGACACAACATAGTTGAACATTTTATACCCTGAAATTACTTACATAAATTTTGTGGGTGTTAGCAGAGGTATTGTTGACACCTCCTGAAGAAGAAAAGGAAGGATTGGGCACACTGAATGTAGTTGAGGATACAGGAGAGGGCAACAGCCAGGGTTCCCGGTCCACCTGTGTTTCCCCAGTGAGCTCCCAGGGAGGCGTATACTCAGTAAGTTGGCTACTCTAGTTTCTTATGTGACGTACAAAAGGCTACTATTGGTTTACATTCTCTAGATTTGTATATTAACACAAACTGAAAACATGCATTGGCTATACACGGGTTGAAACAAACAACATTTAAATTCCGACCTGGATCTCTTCACTGAAAATAACTGTTAATGACAAGTTAGGTTAGATTCTGTTATTCTAGACTCCGCTGTAGGTGTGGCCTACATTTTACTGTCTATATTACTGTTCTAAAGTTGTAACTGGGCTTTCAATCTCTAGTTGTTGCTTGACGTACTATACAATTATTTTAGATTATTATATGTGACCAGCACCAAAAAGTCATGTAGGATTGAATTTCAATTTAAGTTGGTATTATCCTCAATATTACATTTAAATGAATATTTGTTAAAGGCAGAAATATGTACAAATTTATACTTTCATTACCATGTGTTAGGGTTTGAATCAGAAGGGAAAGCCAACACACTTACCTAAATGATGCTGGAGTAGAAATTGTTTAGATAAATCTGATTTTTAAAGACAAACTTTCACTGCAACCAGCTTCTTCTGTTAAAAATAAGCTGTCAGTGACAGTTAACTCTTGTCTTTAAAAATGTGTTTTTGTGTTTATTAGTGTTTCATCTAAACAATTTCTACACCAGCATCACTCAGATAAGAGTTGAATATCCCTCCCAATTCAAAACCTGACTTACAGTCTGTTCACGGTAGGAATGGTTTTCTGAAAGCCCTTTTTCCCTACCAGAAATCTATTATATAGTAGGATATTGGTAGGAAAAAGGACCTTTCAGAGAGTAATTCCTACCGTGAATGGAGTATATATAGCCTAGTGTTCTGTTCCAAATAACCTTCATAATGACATGTGTTAGTAATTTTGCTATATTTAGAATGTGTTTTGGCCAATTTTTTTCAACTATCGAATATTTTCAGATGTTGTGTACATCATATAATATTGACTACATTTGTAGGCATTCATAAATTTAAAAAAGTGTAAAGTTGTTTTATTTTATTTGAAGGGCAACTTTCTATTTTATTTAAGGTATGAATATTCACATTAGAATATAAAATTACCTTGTTCAATAGCTAAGTATCTAACATACCCCAAGACAGCACCATTAATCCATGTTGTTTTAAAATGGAAAAAAAAAATATCTCAAGGTACTCAAGTGATCTTGAAAAATGAACAATGACATATTTTCTGAGTAAATAGACATGTGTATGTAATTGTGCATGTTCCAAAACATGTGGTAAATCAATCTTTAGATTATTTGATAAGTACTGTGCCATCTTCTAGGACACCTGCACACACTCAACGAATTTAGTGCTGATGGAACAAATAACTGCTTCAGATGTTCGACAAAGTTTGACAGACTTCATGGAAGGACAGTTGTCATTATTGGTCAAATTATACTGACACTTTCATCACTTCCTTTATAGATCAACGATTAATTGTTGCACAATTAATCCCCAATCCATACTCTTCCAATATACCTCCTCAAGGAACGAAATCGGCCTACAAGTGTTCCTCATCACCCATAGCATCGCACGGTCAACTATCTTTTATGGAAACCCTTTCAACATTCAGTTTAGTATGTATCATAACCATGGTTAGCACCGAGGTATATATTTGGATTTTATTTGCTCAATGGTGACCTGGCGGTCCAGGGGTAAACTGTCAGACTTATATGCTGGGTGTCCGGGGTTCAATTCTTGGTCCCGACACAGATTTATCTGATTGCCAAACCCTTCTTTCATCTCTGACAAGATGTGTATTATCACAACTTGTGAATGTGTGGAATGCCGTGGTTCGGATCCCATGTTAAACTATAGGTCCTCCGTTTCATCTCACAATCACCCTACCATTACACATTAGCGTAAGTGCGTATGACCCGAACGGGTAGTAAGATGTGCTAATTATAATATTTGCTCAATCAATACTATAAACTGCATATTTCGATATGGTATTTAGTTGGACCATTCATCACAATCAACTTTATAACTAAAACTATTATTTTTGGGCTTGGGTAATGTCGATTAAATTGCTTTGGAGCATTTGGCTGTAGTTGAAAGGTCATCCATCAGAAGCAATTTCATCAACTCGGCTCAATCCTGGAAATCAGTTTTAATTCAAACACCTGCTGTGAAAGCCTTCTAAACAACACAATTGCATAATTTTTTTTTCTATGTTTTAACGATTTACTTAGTATTAAGTATATCATGTCTATTAATTTTTGTTTTGTTTCTTTAAGGCTACTTTATTACTAATGGTTAGTTAAAAGTGTCACAACCAAATCTTTTGTATGCGCAAATCCACAGATATCTAGTACAAAATGTGTTTGTGATATCAACAAACTTTTACATCAAATATCAGGTTTGAAGTTAACTATTGTTGCCAAGTATTTAAATAAGTTCCATTAAAATAGTTAGGCTCTTAAAGTATTAATAACATTTGAAACGGAATATGATATGCATGGATAACAATATCGTTAGCAGCGTTTCCTTACAGAATAGATGCCATAGATTCTACATTTGCAGCACTCAAACATAACCTGGAGGAGTCATTTAAACTCAATGATGGTATAATATTACATTTTTGTTGTGTTTGTTGACAGATGGAACTTCTTGAAACATTTGGCTTGAATCTGCATCGTATCGACAAGGATGTTCAGCGCTGTGATAGAAACTATTGGTACTTCACAGGTGAAAATTTGGAGAAACTCAGAAATGTTATGTGCACGTAAGTCATTGACACTATTGTTGTGTGTCATATTTTAAAGTAATCACTAATTATGAATCAAATTTAGTTTGAAACAACAATAATTGTAGAACAAACTAAATATGGCAGCAAGGTCTGACCTTTTAAAAAAAATTTAGTAGCATTTTCTCTTAAGGTGGGAGTGTGACCAAAATAAAAAAAATATTTCTCCCTTAGAAACATAGTTTAATTTCCAATACATAGGGGTCGATTGGAGACAGGGAAAGAGACAAAACTGAGTGGAGGAGAAGACTTGTAGTAGAGCACGGGTGTCAGAATAAATCAAATCATGGTGGCTACAGACAGGGAAAGCCTGAAAAAGTCAGGGAATTTTTGGATCACAGAGAAAACAGGGAGATGTCAGGGAATTTAACTAAAAATAAGGAAAAGTCAGGGAACTAAAAATATGTCTAAAACATCCCATTAATTTCGCAACCAAACACTAACACAAAAGTTAATAATACCTATATAAAATAACACTTTAATTTTTAAAATAACTGATAAAACTGTTTATCTTTAGTAGATACAAACTTTTTTTTAATATGGGATCAATAATAAATAAAACAAGTCATCATCCACCATTATACTGGGAAAAAGTAGTGAAAATTGAAAAATGTTGCCTGGAAAACCTAGGGAATTTTGTAAAATATGTTTTGTAACCACCCCGCAAATATTATTCCATTAATAACAAGGAGTTTATTTTTGTTCAGATGGCGATATCAACAGTTGTTGAATATTTGTCATGAGTGTAACAGCATTAGATGACAAATATTTTAAATGAAGAGAAAAATATTCATTGTTGTGTCCTTATACATACACATACACATATTTAGTATTGTACACGAACCACATACATTGTATACGTAATAACCCCAAAAGCACAAAGATAAAGCCTTAGAACGGAACATGTTGTCCATCACTTCCTGCTATGACTACTCTAGTCGGTTCAGTCCAGGTTGACCAACTTAATTTATACACATCCCTGCTATTGAGTATATTACATTCCTCCCCTCCTAGATATCTACACATAATCTCCCAAGTACACAGGAGTACGCAACTGTCTCCGTGGCCTCAGAAGAGGCCATCATTCTGATGTTGCTGGTTGTTGATCTGTGTTGCTCATCAGTGCTGTTGGTCTGCATTCCTCTGGTTGGGGGTTTTATACTGGTTGCATCTCGTAGTCTTCTCTTACTGGAGGTGGTGGTAGTGGTTATTGAAGTGGTCTTGCTCTCTGATGTGTCACAGGGTCTTTAACTGAGCATAAGAAACTGTTCGAACTCCTCAGACACAAAATTAAGGCCATTGTCAGTTACTAGGACTGATGGAAGACCATGTGTAGCAAATATCTCTCTTAGTTCCATTATTATGCTCGTTGATGTTGTAGACTTTATCTGTCTGACTTCAGGCCATTTAGAATGCGCATCCACAAATATTAAAAAATGTGTCCTTGTATCGTCCCTGCCATGTCAATATGTAGACGGATCCACGGGCTTGTTGGTGCTATCCATGATTGTACTGGGGCCTGTGGTGGATTGTTCCGGCTTTCTTGACAGGTTTAGCAAATTCCCACTACTTCCTCTACGGTTGCGTCCATCTTAGGCCACCATATATAGGTGCGAGCTACTGCTTATGAATGCACCACGCCTTGATGTGTAGCATGAAGCATGAGGAGAAACTTTTTGTGGAGCTTATTTGGCAATATCACTCTACTACCCCAGAGTAAGAAATCTTGTGACAAAGATATTTCCGAGCATTGTGAGCTGTAGGGTTTGAAATCCTCCTCCACCTCTTCTTCAGGCCAACCCTGTAAAACCCACTCTTTAACCTGTAGCATCCAAAAGGGGCAGATGCCACAAATACATAAAAAAAAAATAATAAGATGGGGGGGAGTTTAACCCAGAGCGTGTGCCGAGGAGTTTTAGGTTGTAAATGCAACCAAACAGCACGAGACTGCAGCCTACCTAAAGTTCGGATAAAACTACAATGTTTGACGAACAGTCCTTGGGAAAGATGGGGCATATATTAGAAAGATACCAAGACAGATTAAGGATGATTGACATTTATTAATACGCTCAATTGTTGCGTAACATTTTACACCATATTATACAATATAAATTGGTAAAAGGAAACTAATGAATGTTTCCATTTAATATTTAACATAGTAATCTATACATGCATGTAGCGTACGCGAGACTAAATTAAAGACTGTATAAATATAGTCATATGGCGTTACAAAAAAAGAGGTAATTCAAACGGTAAACAATATCTCAATCTTGAAGAGGTGCCCTTCTAGTAAAGCTAAATATATAAACATTAAATATTTTATATATTTATATTTTTATTTTTAAATATTTAAATCCAATATTTACTATAAAAGGTTTGCTAATAATAAAAGAAGCTTTGTAAAAGACAATAAATCATCTTAATTTAGCCAATGAATGATACTCCTTTAAGATTTAACATATTGCAAACAAAATTTAAATATCTAATCGTTAGCCATGAGGAATGGCGCCAACAGGTTTTTTTTTGGATAAAAATTTATTCTCAGACAAAAAAAATAACGTAATAAATTCACGTCAAGACCCAGCAAAAGGGTATTCGTGAAAGTTAATAACAATTCCCAAATACATTATGACAAAAACTTATCTAACCTATCGTAATATAAATGACATTATTTTTAATAAGGCGCAAAGACCTAGAAATACCCAAAAGTAAGGATATGCTCCCAACCATACGACATAAATTTATGAATTTAAAAGGTGTGGCCAAAAAGAGAATTTAGAAAAAATATTAAGATATAAAAGTTTTATAAGCCGAAACAGAATTTTGGTCTTACATTTTTTTCTGACGGAGAAAGCCGGAGCTTATGTTAATCCTGCTAAGACACAGGCCCAATTGTAACGATACGGTACTGAAAGCATGATATATATCCAACTCAGTGGAGAAAGACAGGAGAAAGGGGTGGAGGGTATAGTTCTGGATCGTCCATGGAACAATGTGGCACTTTGGGGAACATTCCATTACGGAGACTCGCCATTGCGCATGCCCGGCCAGGCCAGCCGCCTCTCTGAATGCCACGCCTCAGAGTCTCTAGTTTTCTTCTAGGCCGTGACAGTGAATGTTCGTCTCTAGGACTTGAGCCGTTGTTCCATGCGAGTCTTGTCAGGAGGTGAATGCGGTAAGTTTATATAATGTTGTTTTCTTTTTTTTACGTCTGTTTTGTAAGCCCAATGCTACAAACCTTACACATCATGGGATCCTTTATTGTTTACCTGGTAATTTCAATCACTGAGATAGACGGGTCTTCCATGTGTAGCATAAAAATGCCCCTGAGTTCTATATTCACAGTTTCTGAAGTTTTCAATGGAAGTCTGCTAAGCCCATCTGCATTTCCATTGTGTTTCACTAGTCTATAAATAATGTTATAAGCATAACCTCCTAGCATTAAGCTCCACCGTAACATCCAAGGTGTCATAACACTTGGCGTCTGGCGGGTAGGATGAAATAATCCTAGAAGTGGCTTATGATCTGTGGCTATTGTGAAAGATCGGCCAAGAGAAAATGCTGGTAATTGTTGACACCAAATATAACCGCCAAAGCTTCCTTATTGGTTTAAGCATAGTTACTCTCAGCTTGTGACAGTGTTCTTGATCCAACCTCTACTGGAGCTTCCATTCCATTTGTCCATAATATGGGAGAGGACTGCTCCAACCCCGTAAGGAGATGCATCACAAGATAGTATCAAAGATCTACTTCTATCATAATGCGTCATGTCTGATGTTAAAATCTAGAAGACGGTGTAGGGGTTCCAAAACAGTAGCTTTGTCCATCAGGAATCTTTCATAAAAATTGAGAAGTCCTAAAAAAGGCTGAAGTTCTGTTTTATTCTTAGGTGCTGGAGCTTTGTGTATGGCTTCAACCTTGTCTTGTAGGGCGTGAATGCCTTGGGCATCTACCTGAAAACCTAAAAATGACACCACTGTAACGCGAAATCTTCACTTGTCCTTTCTTAACCGCAACCTGGTATCACTCAAACTTTGTATTACTTCCTGTACTCTGGAATTATGTTGTTCTCTATCGTTGCCCGATATAATTATGTCATCCAGGAGTACCACTGTACCTGGTATACCTGCTAATATACCTTCAATTAGCCTCTGAAATATCCCCAGTGCTGCACTAATTCTAAAAGGCATGCTTGTCACCTGCATCAAGCCTTTTGGCGTATTAACCGTCAATATTTTAGAAGTTTCTTCATCCACTTTAGCTTGAGCATAGGCTTAAGCCTGTGCGAGGTCAATCTTAGAAAATATGGTTCCACCTGTTAGGCATGCAAAAGCTTCAGTTGCAGTTGGTAAGGGGTATTTGTCAGGACATAGCGCTTTAATAACTGTGCTCCGGTAGTACCCACACAACCACATAGATCCATCCCGCTTTGGCACAATCACTACGGGTGTAGCCCACTTTAAAAATGATATTAGTTTGTATATCCCTTCATTAACTAATCTTGTAATTTCTCGATTTACATCGTGTGCCAGTGGTATTTGACGGCTCCGTAGATACCGAGATTGCACTGAGGGGTCCATTTTTAATGAAACTGGTGGTCCAACATATTCTCCTAGTTTGTGATCTTCGAAAGCTGAGAATTTCTGTACTGTTTCCATGAACTTACTATCAGTGATATGGTGAATTCCTTGCACTTTAATTCCCAACTAGGTGACTCAATTTCTCCCGAGGAGGCTTGCCCCATTTCCTTCCACTAATGTTACGGGCAGAGTAGCGGACATACCGTTGTATGTGGCCTCCACATTACACAACCCAGGATACAAAGAGGCTGTTTTGTTCCCCTAGGTGCAAAGCTGAATATCGGAACTCATAAGTTTTGGTTTAGAGGTCCATATTTTTTCATAGGTTACTGAGCTGATAACTGTCAGGACTGCTCCTGAATCTATCTCCATGTGATGTTTAGTTCCATTCAACATCATATTTATGTGGAAGGGTGGGTTGTCTCTAGTTTCAGATACCATAGAAAACAGCTGATATGCCATATCTAATTCTGATCTTGCAGGTTCCATGGGTACTAAATGGTTGGTTTGTGGGTGTTGCACTTTTCGTTTGACATCATTTTGTCTCTTCGACCAACATGCCCTTTCTATGTGACCCAACTTCTTACAAAAACGACATATTGCATTCGCCCATGGACTATTCAGAGGTTAGATGCTCTTTGTCACAACGATAACACCGTTGATCCTTTTGTTGATTTGGAGAAAATCTCTGTTGATTATTGGCAGCTCTTTGTTGAGATTGGTGGTTTCTAGATAATCTGTGTACTTCTATTGGGCCTGCTTCTTGGTCTTGGTACCCCACCGGTATTGCGGAAGTTGGCCGCATCACACGTTGATGTTGTGCCGCTGCTTCGCTACTTACTGCCATGGAAATTGCCTCATCTAACTTCATTTCATTTTTAAAAAGCATTTCGTGCTGCACTGTCTCATCCACGATCCCCTGCACTAAGCGATCCTGCAGCATCTGATTTGTAAATGTTCCAAAGTTACAACGGTTGGCCATCTCTCTCAAAACGGCAACATATTCCACAATGGACTCGTCGGGTCACTGATCCCTTTTGCTGAAATTGAAAGTTTGTACAATTTCATTGTGCTTTGGCGCAAAATGGCCGTTTAAAATACTAACTAAATCACCAAATGATTTAGAATCGGGATCCTCTGGCGCAACTAATGCAGTTAAACGATCAAATTTTTTATCCCCGATCACACAAAACAATATAGACCATACCTTATTATCGTCGATTATATCATTAGCAATGAAAGAGTGTTCCAACCTCTTTGCGTAGTTCGTCCACATGTGTGGTTGGGTAGTATAGAATTCCGCGAAACTTGATAAAAACGCTGCCATTATGAGCACTTCGGTGGCTTGACCTATATCGTGGGTTAACGTATCAATCACCTCGTCGCCAAATTGTTATGTCCTTCTACATACACATATTTATTTAATATTGTACACGAACCACATAACTCGCACATGTAATAACACCAAAAAGCACAAAGATAAAGTCTTCGAACAGAACCTGTTGTTCATCACTTCCTGCTATGACAACTCTAGTCAGTTCAGTCCAAATTGACCAACTTAACCTATACACATCCCTGCTATAGAGTATATTACAGTAATTACATTCCAAGACACCCTTGACAAATATTCAACAATAGTTGATATCAGTCCGGGAAGAAAATTAAAATCTGGGTTTCTAATTTAGCAATATTTGATTTATTTTGACAAAAAAACTGCAAAAATACTTCCCTTAACTTGTGTTCGCTAAACTATAAAAATACATTATCTAGATATTTAGTTTCAAAAACTATTATCATTTGCTTTTTTATATCAGAAATGTTTAAGGATTCACCTGAATTAAAACATAATAAAGATTGATAATTTTTGTCTTGAGCTAGTTCTATCCAGTCCACCTCATTACACCCTATTATTGTCTTTAAATAGTTCTATCCAGTCCACCTCATTTCACCCTATTCCTATCTTGAGATAGTTCTATCCAGTCCACCTCATTTTGCCCTATCCCTATCTTGAGTTAGTTCTATCTAGTCCACCTCATTACATCCTATTCCTGTCTTGAGTTAGTTCTATCCAGTCCACCTCATTACACCCTATTCCTATCTTGAGTTAGTTCTATCCAGTCCACCTCATTACATCCTATTACTGTCTTGAGTTAGTTCTATCCAGTCCACCTCAATACATCCTATATATATCTTGAGCTAGTCTATCTAGTCCATCTCATTACACCCTATACCTATCCTGAGCTAGTTCTACCAATCAACCTCACTACACCCTCTTTCAAGTCCAGTCTAATGTTACCTTCCCAAATGCATTTAAGTCTTCCCAATGGGTTACCAGTCAATAAACTGAACATAGTTCCAGATTCTTCCATGAATGCTGCATGTCCTGCCCACCTTAATCTTTGAGACTTGAGCATCCTAACAATGTCTTGTGATGAGTACATAGTATGTAACTCCTCATTCGGTAACCTCCTCCTCTCCACAGTAGCCTTATACCCATTTGAGCTTTCTCAAAATTGAAATAATATTTCCTCTTAATTTTAAATATTACTAGTACACCTCACCACTGTCTAAATTTAACTAACATGCCCATTTTATCACTCACTTCTTGAACTTAAGCATTTAAAATAATACAAACTTTAATAGGATAGTTTTTTACACTAATAAAATAAAACATTTACAAAGGATATAGTTTACTAGAAAGACAGGAAATAATTATTGGCTACTTTTGTTTAGTATATAAGAGCTAAATTAAGCTTGAGTAAAATGTATGTTATTTTGACTGTTTTAGTTTATCTTAGTCAAATAAATATTTATTTAGTAAAACTATAATTATTCCTAGAATTTAAGTTTAAATAAATATCTATAGGCAATTAAGAAATGAGTCCCTATCTTCAAAATGTGAGCTCATTCTCATGTATATAAACATACTTTTTAAACATATAGACTAATAATATTTTGTGTCACTAAGTGACATTATTAAACTTACCGTGGCCTAGGTCAGTTGTTTATTCACTACATATATTTCCCACGACTGGCTGGTTAGGCCTTTCATAGCTTCATATGACTTATAATCTAACTTACGACTACGACAGGTCTAACACCCAGTCCCCGGTCGTTAATTAATCACTGTGAAAGAGTAGATCCATATTTGACCAATGATAAACTTTTCGGCCATGCCAGAAGTTTAACCCAGAACCCTTAGCTCAATCGACACACTACCAACTGAGCTAAGGTGTCAGATACACTAATAAACTGAATGATCATATAATTTTACTTTATAGTTCGATCGTTTGCTAAAATTTTACATAATCAACAAATTAAACAAATCATCAACCAAGAGAACGTTCTATCTTGATCCAATTTGAACGAGCATTCGGCAAAGTTATGGCAATCCTTTTACATTCACAAATAGTCATACATAAGCACTCATATTTCTCCTAATAATTGTAAATCATGTGCTGTCTAAACAGGTATGTGTGGGAACATCTAGACATTGGCTACATGCAAGGCATGTGTGACCTAGTTGCACCTCTTCTAGTCATTTTTGATGATGAAGGAACAACATATTCTTGTTTTTGCCATCTAATGGAAAGAATGGGGGCCAACTTCCCAAACGGAGGCGCTATGGATACACACTTTGCTAATATGAGGTTTGTACAAGATACATTACAAGATATGAAGAAGGTTGAATTTAGAGGAAGTGTACACACATATGTGTGAAGAGAGAGTGGAAAACCATTCAGGAAAAACCACCCTCCGTACTTCTAACCAGGATTCAAACCCCAAGCTCCTTGTCATAAACAGGCTAGTAATTTTTAAGAGTGAAGTCTTAGACCATGTAGTCACCGAGGCAGATGATAAATAATTATAAACATTGTTTAGCTTGAAACAAAGTAATATTACTTACATACATTCTCATTTGTATAAGAACATCTCAATATATTTGATTTACTACTGGTGTCGCTTTTATTTATATGGTACATTGTCATATCATTAATAAAATGTATTATTTGTTGGATAAAAAACCCTCAACTTTTTTATAACATTGCGTCTTTTTACCAGGTCAGGTTATAGCTAATGATTTTAGGGATTAGAAAGGTTATAGTTATAGGAAGTGTACCCGCATTTTTGTGGAAAACCATGTTAGAAAAACTGATCCACAGTACACCCAACTGAGTTTCAAACCTCGATATCCCCGTCATCAGCAGTCTAGTCTACTGCAAGAGTAGCACATTAGACCACGCGTCCACC
This sequence comes from Timema douglasi, assembly GCA_901482245.1. NCBI lineage: Eukaryota > Metazoa > Arthropoda > Insecta > Phasmatodea > Timematidae > Timema > Timema douglasi. The sequence goes on along the minus strand of CABEEJ010005618.1, from coordinate 22,165 downwards.
GAAGCCGATAATCCTTAACTTACAAAGGTTTTATGTTAACTACCAATTATTACCAATTTATCATTATTTCACTTACTATATTATTCTATGTGTGTTTTGTCAAGAATAGTGAATATAACTATAATAAAGAGCAAAACTACATAAAATAATAACGGTAAACATATTAAAAGTGCTAACAATTAATTCTACACAAATACACAAACTTCTCTCCAGAAGACTAGCTATGTTTAAAGTAATGTCATAAAAAAAATTTTAGAAAGCGTAACAAATATATATATTTTTTAAATCTCTTAACAATTCATATTCTGACCCCACATAAACAGGTCTATTTCCACCAGAATAGACTTTTACAACAGATTAAGAGACGAGGTAAGAACTGAAAAATTCCCATTCTTATTTTTAAAAAGTGAGTTCTACTGAATATCCTAGCTACTCATTGAAATAATTTAAAGATAGTTTTACCAATAAAAAATAATAAAATCCAAAAAGGTATTATTGACTTATATAGAGTCCGTTCACGATAGGTTTTTACAAGGATGACAGTTCGAAAATCATATGTTTAGGTTTTGGGTTGCCAACACTTGTAAAATATCACAGTTTTGTTATAAATGTAAAGATCTTTAATTACTTGTTATATATTACATTTAAAATAACATAAACTTAAATTTTCTCATACTATTTCATTTTATTAAATAATTTCTTTTTATCCAACTCGAAACAATATTTTAAACATAATTAAAAGGACTTATTTTTCGTTTTGGAACGTTATTGATTATGTTTAATATAGTGCACACATCAATCAATACCTTTTAATACAGGCATCGTATTTACTTGGAAAAGAGAAAATTCTTGTCATTTTTTTTACATGCAATAAATGATTTTATGATTATTTTATCGTATTTTGAAATATTTAACTGACTAAAATATTGTCATCAACTGCGTGTCTGAATCATTGTAAAAAACTTGTTTAACATCATGTTCAATCATATTGTGGTTTAGATTCGTCAGTCACCATTTTGAATCTATGTTCGTTAGAAGTTTTTGTGAAAGTGGTGTGAATATTTTTTTTAAGTGGAGTAAAACTATAAATAAACTTTGTGTCCGACCTCAAATAAATATATAAATAATATTGGCCTAAATTACTGTGGTTAACTCACATTAATATATTATTACCATCTGTTTTCATTAGTCATCCAAAGTGATAGATGTCAGCAGTTGGCGTAGTGATATATTAGGGATTACTTCTAGTAACATTTCGAGCTGTCATCCAGGTAAACTTATCTCGTGAATGACTTATAGAAGTAAAATATTGATAAAGGGAAAATATAATTTAAAGAGACAAAATTGTATGTAACATGGTTGAAAAAAGTGTTGATTGGATATTAAGATTATGTTTATTAACGATTTATGGAATATATTTGGTTCACGGTGAACAACTTTTAAGATTAACAGAACAAATTAAACTGATTTAAAAGTGTCAGTGTTAGAATAAGGCATATAGTTTGAGGATATGAAACAGTATTGGCATGTATGGTAGAGATACTTGTAAAACCACACTGATAGGTCACAAGTGGATAATGACCTCCAGTTCAACCATCCAGGATTTGAATCCCAATCCCTCAGTCCAAAACAATCAAATGCACTGTGTGTCTAGTGCATAAGACCACTGGTTCAAGGATTTGTTGATAATTATTTGGAAAAAAGAAACACTCAAATCAAAATCATAACAATTGCCATTTTCTATTTAATCGCAATATCCAGAGCTACTTTTGTATGGTCCCTAGAGGTTTAAGCTTTTATTAATTGGGGGGAAGATATTTGCCCCCCACATCTTAGATCTTACACTGTATTGTATTTGGAGAAGTTTTAATTTGAAAAATAGTATTCTAGTACAATTAGTTTGGTCCTAGGTTAGTTAACAGGGAAGGATTAACTTTGCCTTTGGCTGAAACAGCCCGACAGTTACTTAACGCAAGAATTTGAAATTGTATTAGAAATGTAAAAAAAAACTAAAAGGAGCAATAAAAATCAAGTAAAAGAACGAATTATAAGTAAAAATGTATTTATTATTTTCTAATCACAAAAGATATATTACTATCCATCCCAGTCACCCCACAGAAGAACATTGAGAGTGTTTGTATCTCTTTTTAAATATGTAGAGTGACTGCAAAATATCTGCCCCTAGAAGTCTTTATTGTAAAGTGAAGGAAATAGAATATCATTCAGCTTTTTATGAGAATCAGATTGGGTCTCTGAGAATTCTGTTAGTTTTGTTAAGAAATATCTTCAGTTTAGCAAAATGGTTGATAAAATTGAGCCGTAAAATATGTCACTTTTCAGGATTTTTAATGAACCGGTGGTAATAAGTGTCATTTTTTAATTTTTATAGTGATTGATTAGCATATTTGATAGTCACTCTAACGCTGTGTACTCGGCAAACTTCTTGTTCTTTTTTTCCCCTTCACACTTGCAATCTGCTATTAGGCACCCGAAATTTGCCACCCTGGGGTATAGCCCATTAAGCTCATGAATAAATCTGCCCCTATCTAGGTAGTGTAATAAATATAACTCGTGCATTTATCCTCTATTTGCTTGTGTGCAGGTCTTTGATTCAAATTCTTGACTCTGAAATGTTTGAGTTGATGCACCAAAATGGTGACTACACTCATTTTTACTTCTGTTATCGTTGGTTCTTACTGGATTTCAAACGTGGTATGTATGCTGATATTTTTATAAGATAGTACTTATTACATTTTAAAAAATCATAATGTTTTAGTGTCAAAACCGTGAACAGAAATATATATATATATATATATATATATACTTAGGTATGACAAAAATCAAACACCTTAGCTCAGTTGGTAGCGTATCTGTCTACTGACCTAAGGGTCCCAGATTCAATTCTTGGCATTGCCGAACAATTTATCATTGGTGAAATGTGAGTTTACCCTTTCACAGTGATGAATTAATGGCTGGGAACTGGATGTTGTGTCTGTTCTAGATTTAAGTTAGTTTATAAGACATATGAATTTATGACAGGCCTAGCAAGCTGGTAGTGCAAAATATGTGGTTTGAATAACAAACTGACCCAAGCTACAGGCCGGAAAGAGTAATGGATGTAAAGTAGGACAAAACTAAGACATCTAAGGAAAATAGTGGCACACACTTAGTATTTGTTTACGATATTGCATAGTGAAACATACAAATTACACTTACATTATACTTGTATATCTTATACTAAAAGAAACAATGATGAATCCATGATGAAATTTGACAAGCAAGTAAGCGTAACTCTGCCTTAATCATAGATTCCCTAACCACAAAGGTTCACAACTGTGATCAACTATTAACAGTGACAGGTTCAGTCCATCCTTATAGTATGAATGCAGAGTGACTTTGACATCTATGTTGTCAATAAATAAATTGACAAAAACATATTTCTGGAAGTTTAGGACAATTACAATGTGGTTTCATAGAGTGAAATTATAATGATATAACTCAATAAGGAAAACCTCTTTTTGCTTTATGAGGTAATTGTATGATATTTGTGTTGGTCTCCCTTTTATATGTTTTCTATCCACCTTTCCTATACCTTCTTCCAAATATCATAAGAGTGAAATTAAAAATTTATATCATAAATGTTACTAAGTGGGAATAGTGATTGATAGCAATAAGGAATACACACAAAGCATATTAAAGAATGAGTTTTTCCTATGGGATGAGAGAGTGCAAAAAGTTATCCATATAACGTTTTAAAAATGAAATGTCAAATGTGTGCACCTAAATGTATATGAACATGAACCTTTGGCTTAATAAAGCTACTATTTTACATATGCATTTCAAAGAAACCCATTTCTTATTCTTTAAATAATCTCCAAACAAATATAATATTCTAAAACTATCTAATGGTTTATGTAACATCTTAATAAATATGATCATTTCCAGAACTTTTGTATGAAGATGTGTTCTGCATGTGGGAGACGATTTGGGCAGCCAAATATGTTGCATCTGGTCATTTTGTGTTATTCATTTCACTTGCTCTAGTGGAATCTTACCGCGATATCATTTTAAGCAACAGCATGGATTTCACAGATATTATCAAGTTTTTCAATGGTGAGTTCCTTTGTAGACAATACCATTTGTATGGTAATTAATAATTTAATTACATTTAATAATTTTTTTTAAATACGTTTTATTTATTTTAAGATTAAAAAATGATTCACTATTTTTTTAATGCAAGTTCACAGATTTTAAGTTATATAAAAATTATTTATGTGTAAGTCACTCATAGTTGACAAACTTTTTTATATAAAGGTGTTAAAACATTTAAAAATATTTAATTTTTAATTTTACCCAATGCTATTGATTTTATGCCTGAAATATGTAATTATTCAAGAATATTGTTGCAGCAGTTGTCAAGAAACGAGTTTTAGAACAACCAACATAATATTTGAAACATGTAAAGACAGTTGATACAAAATATATTCGCCAGGTCAACTAAATAGCTTCATAGTCTTGGACTTGAGAGGCTAATCACTCAATTCAATTTGGGTGAATTTGCGGAGTACTATTTTAACAGAGTTTCTTATTCCTTCTTTATAACAATTCTGGTGCATTTAATTTGAATCTCTCTCGGTTTGGCGAGTTTGGGTTGCCTAGAACCGATCCTGGTATTAAAGCCAATTAAAAGATAGATCATTTTAAAACTGCAAAAAAGTGAGAGATAATCAACTTGTGCATTAAAGAAATGAAGGGGCGGATATTAAGACATAAACAAACAAACAAACAAAAATATATTTTAAAGATTCATTTGTGTTAGATCCTACACACAAACACATCAACATTCAATACACACAAACTTGACTAAGTAGGAGAAAGTGTTTTAATACAACTCTAGGATGACTTTTTATTTCTGAATAGCTGGATAAATAATTTAACCAGAGTTAAAACAGTATTCTTGTCCAACACCTTAGCTCAGTCTATAGCGTGTCTGCTTACTGAACTAATGGTCCATGGTTCGATTTCAGGAATGGCCAAAAAATTCAACATTGGTGAAATGAGGGTTTTGTGTTTGTTCTAGATTTAATTTACTAAGTTGTGTGCTCATATAATCATTTGATTCATAAAAAAATATATTAAATATATCAAATATTTTTTTAAATAATAATCAACGGTGTTATTAAATTAATATCAATCAACTTTTCACACTGAAATGGTTCAAAGACACCAAAATATAAGAAAGCTTTTAAATTCAGATTGGGCTTAGTTCTTATTTCCTCGGAAATAAATAGAAACCTAATAACATTTTCAAACTCAATTGATTACATTAGGAACAATTGTTACTCAAGAAATAATTAAACAAATAACATGTTGTAAGAAGGTATGTAGGAAAGAGTGACGGTAACAAATAAAAGGATCAAAAAGTGAAAAGAGGTTTTTTACTAATTTTACCATTGTAACATTTTGAATAATGTGTGTATTTACTTTGTTCCAGAGATGGCTGAACGTCATGATGCCAAAGTTATTTTATCATTAGCGCGCGATCTTGTATTGCAGCTTCAGACTCTCATTGAAAACAAATAAAACATGTGGAAAATATATTTTACTTGTTGTAAAACTATTTGTGTTGAATTGCCATATTGATGTTGTTATGTAAATATATAAATAAATATTTATGTTACAAAATATATTATATACTATTGTGTATATAAATCCCATTTCAACCCTTTCAAGATCCTCCAAACGGTAAAAAAAAAATGGCATTTGTCTTATTGGGTGAGGGGAGGGGGGGGGGGTGTTGCTAGTGTGCTATAAGGGCAAGTTTCATAGTCAGACTTAGTATGTCTTAAGTGTGGCACTATACTTGAGATGTACTAAGTCTGATTGAAATTGGCACTAAGTAAACAGTTACTTCTTTACCTGCTTCGATGTCCACATGGTCTAAAGCGTTACTCTCGCAATAGACTAGACTGCTGATGACAGGGAGCTTGGGGTTTGAATCCCAGTTGGGTGTATAGAGGATGGGTTTCTATTCTCCCTTCACACTAATGTGAGTACACTTTCTCTAAACTCAACCTTGCTCATCTTTAGCTAATTAGCGTAATTAGTACATATGCGTATAACCTGAACAGGTAGTAAGAAGTGTTGCTACTAAGACTAAATTCCTTTCAATAACAAGGGGATGGTAAAGGAGGAGGAAGAGCAGGGGTAGTGTTGAGAAGAGAAGGGTCAGCAAGTGAAACAAGTATTCGATAAGGGTGGTTTATCTTTGCACAAGCAAATTTCTGAGACACGAGAGGAAGATTCAAGAGAAGCAAAACTCGGGAAACATTCAACCGAAGCTAAAACTAAAGTGCTATCAGAGAAAGGTTTCAAAACTACATAATGGATTCACGACTTTTCTTTCTTTACCAGTTGATACTTATAAAATAAATTATGCTTATTACCTGCTTCAGTGGCTGCACAGTCTAAGGCTTCACTCTCACAACAGATTAGACTGCCAATGACAAGGAAATCTGGGTTCATATACCGGTCGGGTGTACCGAGGGTGGGTTTGGACGAAATGTTTTTCACTCTACCTCCACACAAATGCAGGTACACTTCCTCTAAATTTAACCATCATCTTTAGCTCATTTGCGTGGTTAGTAAATACGTGTAAAACCGGAACCGGTAGTAAAACACAGATGTTTAAAAACATCAAGATTATTTAGATCTGGATGGATTTAATGAAATTAATATTTTTATTCCATAATTAATATATTAGCCATAATATTTTACTGATAGATTTTCAAATAAAATTCCTATACAAAACTATTACAAGCTTCTATGGAAAAAGTTGAGTCAATTTCACTGAAACCATATTTTAAATGTGGCAAGGCCAATGATAAACCCTGGGGGAAAAGCACAGGAACATACCATAGTAAACCAAGGAAAACCGTAGTTGGTTTCGTATTGTTCTTTAAGGTCCAAGGAAATCCAGACCATTACTCATGTGTGGGCTGCTATGGATTTGTCAGGTTCTCCCAGCGATAGAGAATACCAATGATAACCAGACATTGTCTGGAACACTCGGGGTCTGTGGTTTAAAATGGTTTTCTTTGGGAAGTGGAAAACCAACTCAAACCATTCTTTGTATGGAACACTCTGTGGCTATGGTTTCTTCTGGTTTTCTCTGGGACAGCCCAAACCAACACGAGCCAGGCTTTGTCTGGAAACCTCTGTAACTATAATTTTGTTCTGGTTTTCTCTGGGACGGACCAAACCAATACGAACCAGATTAATATATTAGTGCCTTTAATATTGAAAGGTGTGAAGGCTAGTTTAAAAAAAAATTAATCTCGCAGGAACTTAAGCAGAGAACTGTTACCTACATAGGCCTACCCATTTAATTGTGTGGGTTGCTTCTCTAACATTAGACAACCACGTTTATTATGTCATATTGATGCTAAAGGTGATAACAAAAATCAAAAAATACTTTTTATTCTTAATTATACGTTTTAATGTGTCTTCATTTTCATAACATGTTTTCCAAGGTGTTAACATCCATTTAGTAGTCCTTGGAATAGCCTTGCCTGGTCTATAATTTGGTTCCAAATGTTGCTTTCTTTTAAGAGACATCTCAATAATAGATAAATATTTTGACGCACCTTTTTTTCAGAATTCAGAATAAATATCACTCACGAAAAGTTATGGATATTAATAAACATGTCCAAGCAGAGACAAGTAGAGATCGCAAACGGCCATGTTAGGAAGCTGCCACGATACACACCCCTATCAAGCAATGTGTGTCACCCTGGCCACCCGACTTTTAGCCACCCGGTTTTTGAAAATCAAGCACTAACCAGCACTAACGTAGCACAAACTATGGGCGTTTTCAAAAAACTGTTCTCTCTTTAATTTCTTATACTGGGTGGCCAGGGAGATATCTCCCTAGCCACCCATAAACAATCGTGTATAAGTGCCGTAAATTTACAGCACTAACGATGAAAATCGAGCACTAACCAGCACTAACGTAGCACAAACGATGGGCATTTTCAAAAACCGGGTGGCCAGGGTGACACACATTATCTATCGTCCGAGTTTAGTACTATGTGGAGTAGAGCTCTCTAGCAGTAATCAGTGAATTTGGCATGTGCCCTGGTGGCGATATTTAGAACTACATCATTGAAGCTACTATTGATTGGAATATAAAGCCCAGTATAATATAAAATTAATTTTTATTAATAATTTTAAGAAGCCATAATGCTTCATTTGATGAAGTGAAATAACTCTTTTTATTCTTGAAATGTTTTTAAAGAACAAATCAAGGTCAATAGCATTGATAAATTTTACTGCTAATAAAAAGTTCCAAGAATAGAAATCAGTTACAAAACATTTCATTAAAAGAAACACTATAACTATCAAAAATGGAAATTTTTTCCTAAATTCAAGGTCCTAAATATAGCTATCTTAAATAACATATTTATATGAGAACACATATTATAATTTAGTTGTTAATTTCACACCTATTACAATCATTTATAAGCACCTTAAAAACAAATTTTTCAAAATAAATGTTAATGTTATTGGGAAATAATTATATTCAAAAAAGAAAAGAACTTTAAAACATATTTATTTTACAAAATATGTGTACAAATCAATTAGTAACATCAATTGTTCGGCCATTTGATAGTAAAAGTTTGTTTACGTAAGAATGTTTTTTCACTGTGCTCAAGAGCTTATCAATTCTAAAAACCAAAGAGGAAAGTAAATTTATTACTTTTTAAGACTTAAACAAATATTTACATTTTATTATGCAATAAATCAAAAGTGATATTAATGTTCATGCACCGAGCACAAGTGTGAATTCACCTTAATGTGGGGGTCTTGAAAGTATAACTTTAATTGGTTCAAGAGCCTAAGCTAATAACTTTAGATATTTGCACTTAGGAGATTTTTTGTAGGAAATTTTATGCCCTACAAAAGGTTGGTATATTTTTACTTTCTTGCACCCTTCAAGTAGAGAAAGTATTGTGATCGTCAAAAAAATCGAACTTGAGATTTCAATAAATGTAGATGTTTAATAACTCCCCAAAACCAAAAAAGTGGTTTACCCGATGGTGTGTGTGTTGACCAAAAGACAAAATTATCTTACTAAGCGAGCTACAACTTGGTATCTAGGGTTTTCATAAAGGCCCCTTGACACGGTGTTAGAGAGCTAATGCAAGTTTATTGGTGTTAGCCGACTAACATCCAAGTTGTGTTGACACATATTTTTCACTTGCAAATGTACAGTTTTTAAAAATATGGCAAAAAGAGAAGTGACACTCATTGGTGTGTCTATTGTAGTCTCGAGAAAAGTAGAGGCTCGCAATCCAGGGGCTGCGAACCAAATTGAGATTTAATTGTTTTCTTCTTCACATTATATAAAAAATATTAGCTATTCATAATTTACCAGGGCATTTTTTTCCCCCCATTACTACCTGATTGAAAATCTATTACTTCTTAATAATTTCATATATAAATATCTGTTCCTTTCCAATACTATCCAAAATAAGCATCTGTTCCTTTCCAGCAGTGTTGCCAACGACCATTCAAGTGTTGTAGCTATATTGGTACCAGAAGGTCGCTAAACGAAAAAATAAAAGTTGTCAGATTTGTCACCAAACCAAAAATGCATACACTAATCTAATCTGAATGTAAGCTACATCAGTGGACTGAGGCGATCACCGGATCCTGAACATGTCATTGTAATTTGTAAATGACAGATAGTTTAGAGCTCTTCCGTAGACCGAAGCAATGCATTGCAGTAGGGTAGTTCAAAAATCAAAATTCTACAGCATTAAAATTTAAAATAATGAACAAGAACTTGACAAAAAATTAAGAAAAGTCTCCAGTCAGCAGGCACTAAGAATTAAAATAAGGCTTTTCAGACCTGTAAAAGTCGTTAGATCTAGCGACAAAGTCACTAAATTGGCAACACTGCTTTCCAGGCTATCCAATATAAGCCTCTGTTCCTTTCCAATACTATCATTATCAGACACACATAGAATACTAGAAATATGTGTGAAGGTTTGTAATTTCCTCTGAAGGGGGGCGGGGGAACGGGCGGGCTATGGGAAAGGTGGGGTGCAGTGAATTATCATTTGTTTCCAAAGAGCCACGATCTGAAAAAGGTTGGGAAGTACTAAGAGAGTTTAGGAATATCAAGACATTTTACAATCTCTCCTAATACTCCCTCCCTCACACTCTATCATTATATAGTTTATGTTTGAAATTCCACAGACACTCATTTGTTGATAGCAGTCGGCAATTTAAAGAGTGCCGCGTTCATACCATTTTAAATTACCTATTTGCATTAGTAAAGTTGGAAGGTGACCAACTCTTTCAGTTGCAAGTGGACTTGCATGTTACTAGCTTACTTGACTGTTTACACGGTGCAAGCTGTGGGTGCACTGTCAAATTAGTGGACATGCATTAGACAACTAACACCATGCTGACGGGCCTTTAGGATCCCCCGAGGAGTTTTTGGAATTATATATCTAGCCTTTAACAATTTTGATTAAATTTTGTATATAAGCTTTGCTAAACATTACAGGCAAAATGGTTATTCTCATTTCCCCATAAAAATTACTTTGATGGTACTTTACATAAGATGAAATTTCCATAGCTCCACAACCCTATGTGATAGTAAACAACTTATCAATAAAAAGTTGTACTCTTAAAAATAAAAAAACCTTTAGTTGAAATATTTCTTTATAAAACCAATAATTTAATGAGGTCTATTAGCAAATATATTAATCAATATTTATGCTCTTTGGTGAAAAGAGATGATACTTTTTAGTTTTTTCTTAATATGTTTCTCTAAAAGTGTATCTTATCATTTTCATCTATACTCTTTGGTGAAGTGTTGTTGCTATCTTTTTAATATGAAAGTATCTGCTCATCTATACCCAAGATCAATCCTTATTATTGGTGAAAGTTTACAAATGAGGATTTAAATATCATTGAGATGACCTGAAGATGTGTTACCGCTAATACATTTCAAATCTCTTAACTATACATAGTTTAAAGATTTTTAACATGAAGTCAATTTTTTTTCTTTTTGATAAAAATAATATGTCTATTACAAAATTTGTAACTGGAAGTTCTTTAAAATTTCTAAGCCGGAAGTATTTTTTGAATATACAATTTTAAGCAATTTAAAAGAAGTTATTGCTATTCTTTTATTATGTGAAGTGGAAATTTTAATGCTATTTGTTTATATTTTAATAAAATTACAAAATGTTGAGCGGAAGCTGAATTTTTTTTAGGTCATGTGCATTCGCTAATGTAATATATATTTTTTTAACTGGAAGTAGTTGGCAATTTTTAACTGTAAATTTGACTTCAGGCTATTTACTTATTTAGCACCTCATTTTACTACCCGTTTGAAGTAGTGTATAACCTGAACATGTAGTAAAATGCGCTGATAAATAAATAACCGAAAGTCAAACTTTTTATAGTACAATTACAAAACTTTTAAAGTGGGATTTGAAAAATGTTTTTTAAGTATAGCACTATTTGCTGGAGATTTAACACATGCATACCAAAAATGTAAGAAGTTTAAGATTCCAGCTAAAAATAGTAACATTACAATGTCAGCAAAAATTATAATGGGCCTTTACAACTAATTTCTACTATGTATACCAAGACAAAAAAAAACAGTATGTTGTCGGCAATAATTATTTTGGGCCTACACAACTAATTTCTACTGTGTACATCAAGAAAAAAAACATTACGTTGTCAGTCAGAATTATATACAAACTAATTTATACTATGTACATCAATACAAAAAATGTACATTATGTTGTAAACGAGAATAATATACTAACTAAATTCTACAGTGTACATCAAGACAAAAAAAATACATATTGTCAGCGAGCATTATATTGGGCCTACAGAACTAATTTCTGTTTTGTACATCAAGGGGGAAAAAAATTACATCAGTGAGAATTAAATAAAAACTAATTTAGGGCCTATACTTTGTATGTTAAGACATTATATATATATATATATATATATACTTTCAGCATATTGGGCATACAAAACTAATTTATACAATATACAACAAGAAAAAAATAGACATCACGCTGTCAGCAAGAATAATACACCCAGCATTACATTGTCACAGAGAATGAGACCTGCGATAAATTAGATAATCTTACAACATACTCTTGGGTGGGTGATAATAACATTGAAACATATAGGCCTATAGTTAATTAACGAAGAAAAGGTCTTAGCGATACTGTCTGTCCCATCATAAGTGCAATCAAAAAATTAATATTATCAGAGGAGTTTTTGTGACCAACCATCGGTCTTTAAAATAAGGCCTTGTAGACCAGAAAATAAAAAGCCAGCCATAGCGCTATTATTTTGAATATGTTTACCTGTTCTGTTTTCCATATGAGGACTTAGTAGATCAACTGTTGAAATATGATTTAAGTTGAAACAACTAACAATTCTAGATGAAATTGTTCCTCTCCCAGAGGCCGGAGCCCCCATGACAATTGCATGAAATAGCTTAGAAGTCTTATTAATAAAGCTTTCGAATAATTAGTGCATTGCCAATATTCTAAGATTATTGAAGAGTTTCTTTAGAAATATAATGCAACAGTTAAATACAAATATGTTTACTATTGGTACGAAAGTATAATTCGTGTGTGTTTTTGTGCTTTTGTTATCAGAATTAAAAGTAGATAACAAAAGTTAAACACATAAGTATTTTGAACATCAACATTAATCAGAATAGCCAACATAAATTACGTAATTTCCTCACATCCACTAAGACGTTTAGATTTATGCCAATGTGATCTATACTACTTTGAGTAGATAGCAAAACCACACGCACTCGTGTGGGTCTTCCTTCTCGGTCTAATTTAATGCGGACATCATACGCAACTTGTTACAGATGTAATAAAATAATATTGTTCTATCATGTTAACATTTAAAAATATAAATGAAAAAACCCTTGCATGGTTTTGGCAATAAAGTATATAGCTAAATAAAACGGTGGCATTATTTTAATTCAAACATAGCATACCTACCATATATAGGTGGTGCATTGTAATAACTCAACTAACGATGGTGTGTGGTCTGGGCCATACCGATTAATTTATATTAAAAATGCTTGTATGACACAAAATTGTAAAAAATATAACAACAAATCCCTATTGAAGCATGGTAATTTAAAGAATTTTATTTTGTGAACATAATTGGAATTGTAGGTGTTATGAATTTTATAAGACTGCAATAGTATGTCATTAGCCTATGTATTGAAAAGAAAACTACAAAAATATATTTTATTAAGGGGTTTTAACAACCAGACCTCGTTTAAGCGGTCAATTATAATAATACGATAGCGTAGAAGAGTTAACTAGCCATTACGTTCATGTGCTTAAAGGGAATCCAGCATACATTTCGATTTTTATATAATTCTATCCTAGATGGTGGAGCCATTTATCATTTCTGTGTTAGTGCATCAGATAATAACTTAGAGATACTCAGGACATTACGGGTCGTCAACAAATTCCGTAAGGCTTTATTCTATGATTTTCAACCCCCTAGAACCTCCCACATAAGGGACCATAAAATTTTCCGCCCCCTCTATCTTTAAGTAAATTTGATAATTTTAATCATTTAGTTTTTTTAGACATAATGATTCAAAACAAAGCAAGAGATAAGAACATTTAGAATACTTTAATTTCAGGGTAGATAAAACACACAATAGTGAGATTTTATGGTTAAAATAATTTTCTGATTTATTGATTTTTTTATATGTATTTCGTTTAGCCATAATATTGATTTAAAAACCTTACGTAAAATTGATTCTGATCCTCCGCCCACAATCCGCATGAATAAAAAAATAATAACCAATACGTCATTTAAGGAGGCCTCTTAGTTTATATCCAACTTGTCACCAACGTACTTAACCAATTACCATTTAAAACCAGCATTTTGAATTCACATTCTTCTAAAATAATCGGCCATAATAGTTGACTTTTGTTTATTCCGCTTACATGATAATCTGGGTACAAAGCGGAAAACTTACTTAAATTTCTCAAAATGGAAATAATGAGGAAAAACATTATATATACACATGTACACACATGCGCACACACACACAAATACACACATGCATACATAAACACACATACATTACATACATAATCATGCCATTCCTTTAGGGATAGGCAATGAACTGTGCATATAACTCTTAAAACAACTCAGAATTAAATTTATCCTCACTAATTTTTTTCTACATTTCCCTATTCGTGCACACTTCCTTCGCTTCAATGACACCCTGCATACATGCTCTTTTATTCTTAAAACTCTTAACATTCCTATATTCCAGTCATTCGTCTACAACAACTAGCCCCGACTTATATAACCTAGCCCATCCTTTTGGTCCCCACACCCTACCTTTTACATATTTGCTTCGTTACTCAATCCACTCTCATCCTCTCTACATTTCCAAATCGAAGTAAGACGCTGATTCACATTGACTTATTGAATACCCTTTCAGACCACACTCCTTCAGCACCCATTAATTACCGATTCTGTCCATACGAGTTTTTCCACATATATTCTTATACATCTCATTTCAACCACACTCACCTTCAGGGTCGTCGTGCCGAGGTGGTTGAGGGGGGGG
>CABEEJ010005617.1:31059-48075 GCA_901482245.1 Timema douglasi | reverse complement strand
AAATTGATAAAATAGGGAAAGAGTAGGTGAAGGGGTTAGTAAAACTTAAAAAAAACCTTTAGATGAGGCAGAAAATTGAAATTTGCCAGGAATGTAAAGGGATTACTTTGAATAACAAAATAAGTATTTAATATCTAGAAAGAGGGCTTGTATAATGGAGGTTTCAAAATTTCCAAAACTAAAATGATGGATTACTTTCCAGTGGGATAGAATATATAAATTAGACAGATGGGTATAAAAACCACCGCAATCAACCACTAATTTCTGATTCTTAAATTTAAAAACGGGGAAGCAATAAATGGGGAAGGGGGGAAACTTACACAACTAAAATATAAAACTACTTTTCGGTGTGGTTTGACATATAATTTTTGCAAGCACTTAAGGAAATTATACATAATCAAATAAATCTTAAAATTTCAAAATGGAAATGTGAGAATTAAAAAAGGATTAGGGGTGGAGGCTAGTGGTAACTTAAAAAATTTAAAAATGTATTCTAAAATAATCTTCTATAAATGGAAGCAAATTTAAATTTTCCAAGTTTGTAAAAAGACAACCAAACAATAACCATTAAATCTATAAAGTTTGGAATTTCAAAATAAGGGTTGGGAAATATTTATTAGGAAAAATAAGTCTATGTATCGTAGAAATTTTGAGTTTTGTGTAGGCAGACAATAAAAAAAATTACACACAAAAACTAAAGATTACCTTAAAAGGGTCCACTATCGATGAGATATCAAATCTAAGACTCGAAAGGTAAACTAGCGCCTGCGTAGCGGCGACATAACAACTAAAGAAAACAAATTATTGCGACATCGCTTGGTGAACCGTGATGATCTTTTAAACATGCTAGCGAAGTAGGGATGAGTAGGACAGAGTTTATATAAAATGTATCTGCATTAGTGGGAGAAAATAGAGGGGGGGAGGCATTTAGGAAAAAATAACCTTAGTACACATAGTTAAATTTGGAAACTCAGCCTCTCGTTGATAAGACTTGCCTACCATTTAATCTGTGTGCTCACCAATTCTTATGCAGGCCTATAATTTATGCATATATATTATAATTTATAGGCAATTAAAGACGGGTAGCAGTCCACATTTATAAACAATATACATCTGGCATATTCATTCAATTCATTCAATAAAGTTTCATGTTATTTGATTACTTTGTTTTTTCCCTATGGATCTACGATTATAATTTATAGGTTTATTGTAATTTTAATTAAATACTTCAATTTCATTTTTATATAATTTGTTACAATTAATATATTATCCTAATTAATATCTCCGAGTTTAATTTTAACCAAACCTTCATTAGATTTATTTAGTAAAATAGTGTCAGTGTTTATTTTATAATCAATACGGTTTTATTCGTATGTTTATATTTCCAATGCTACAACATAATCCATATTCTAAGTTTTAGTTAAATTAGTATTTATTATCCTAATCGTTCTAACATAGATATGATACAAACATTATCTGTCTACTTTAAATTAAAACTAACGGTTCGTTGCAGTGATGGCTGCGGATTATGTCATTAAAATGTGTTCAAAACTGTTTTATTGAATATAATTCTATAGAAAGAGGCCTCATTTGACTTTCTAGTTAAAAGCTCACTCATCAAAAGCTATCAACTTTATATAGATTTTTATCTCTCAGTGTTTAATTTGAGACAAAACGTATATTTTCCCCCTTCACACCACGATAAGCACTTTAAAACGACCCATTTACTATTTGTTGCCCCAAACCCCTCAAGTAAGAATTGGGTTGTTAGCCTATTATATTTAGCCAAAGATAAATATTTTACTTACCGATACACAATGATAAACAAACCGTGGTTTCCATGGTGATGTAAACAAAGAATGAATGCACTGGACATAGCAGAAAAGCTAGAAATTTCATATAAAAATTGTATTTACCTTGGAAGATAATATTTTTTTCCGGCAAGGACTCCTACCTTTTGAAATGAGTGGTCGTTTGTCAAATTCGATTCAACCCTTTTCTTGTAACCTCAATGATAAGAACTGGCCGTATCAAATTATATTTATAGAAATTAAAAAATGTTCTGCTACATTTGTTGATAGTACATTCCAACGCAAACCTAGCTTAAGTTTATTTGATTCAAGAAACTAATTTATATGTTAATACACTTGTATTATTTAATTTTTTCAATAGTATTGTATTTTGGTCCCATTTGGCTGATTTGAAAATACTTAGGTTATAAATTTTGGGATTATTATTAACCGTTATTTCATTCAGTTTATTCTTTATTCTCGTGTGTCGGAATTTTAGTTTTTCGTGTAATATACTGCATATTATTTATATAATAATTATATAGCTATTATAAATATTTAGCCCGTTTTATGAACACTTCTGATAGACTTCAATGATGAATAGTATCCTTTATATACATATTTTTTTTAGCAGCACGTCTTACTACCCATTTGGTTTATAAGCTTCCACGTAAATAACTTAATCAATATGATTATATATATATATATATATTATACAATAATACTTTTAAGAAAAACCAGAAGTCCATCAGGAGGTTTCATTATTGATAATAATAATTATAAATGATATGGAGCTTACTTCTAATTCCCTTGTATTTCATATTTTTTTTCACTCTCGGGTGTAGTGTATTCTTGACATTGTATAACTCATAATTTAATTTGCTTTTTTGTTTATTATTTATTTTCTACTTTATTTTACATTGCTATACTTTGTTTTTATTGTATAAATTAGAGTTTGTTTTACTCAATTTGTTCGTACAGCACATAACTACCACTACTACTACTACTACTACTACTACTACTACTACTACTAGTAGTAGTAGTTAATGTGACAGTGGCATTACTGTCGTCTTGCTTGGTCCAAGATATATCATGACGATCGGTTATTTTTATAGATACATAGAGTTAAAATACTTTAAAACATATTTACAGATCCATGTTTATGTTTTTAAAATGTCACAACTAACTTCGTACTTTTATTAGCAGAGTGAAGTAATTTTTAGCTGTGGCAATTACATCAAGGCGATATTAAATATATATTTTTATGATCTATAAATAAACTAATTTCTCACAGTCAACTGTTAACGTATTTACCTTTAAGGAAAATACTGAATTTTTAACAAGAAAACCCCAGACAATAATCCAAAATAGCCATTATTATCATAAATATTTTATAAATATTTCAACATATCTATTATTTAAATATCTGATATTTCTTAGTAACCATTTCTATCCATGGCATGCAATAGATACTCATTTGACATTCAGGTTTTACCGCCTGTATATATACTATGCAGACTATTAGCCTCTCTGGTGTTAGTGAATGCTGCACAAGGCACACCATAGTAGGTTTTATACATGCCTTACCCACAATTAAATGATCTGATGTTGATGGTGATTATGAAGTTATGAAGTCGGTGGAAGTTCTAAACCCAACTTAAGGCTAATTAACAAAGCCGTGGTGCCCATTGGGGGTAATTCTTCTAAAGGGTAACAGCCGGGAATCGAACCTGGGATCCCTAGACTCGTAGCCAGGTACACTAACCACTTCGTCACGGAGCTTGTTGCTTGTTATTTCACCATTAAAACGTGCTTTATGAATAAGTTGTGGACCTGTTACCAATATATTGTTTAACTCACGGCTTGCTGCGATACATGTGAATAATGTGTCCGGCGAGGGTTTCAAACACCGGCCCTTTATATCAACAAACTGAGCCAACAGGCAGCTTGTATGATAGTCCACGGACCCTCCAGTTTGTCAAGTAGTGGTGGGTAAAGCCAAAAGTCTAATGTTTAAATCCCTTTGCGGTTATATTGTTAAAAAATACGACTTTATTTTAAAGGATCTACGAAAGAACTGAAATGTACGTCTATATTCGCATTGGTAACTATTTTTATGTTATTTAGACGTCCTTTACTGGTAATCAATTTATAAAACAAATTATTTTTCTGTGCACACTAAAATTTAAATTTATATTTTAAATTTATTTAATTACAATGGCTAGAGATTAGCTTTAGATGAAAATTTAGGGATCAGTAAGACTAAAAATAGTAAAATAATATAAATTGAAAAGGGGTTAGAGAAACTAAATATTATATAAACATTTTTAAAAGTTAAAATCCAATCCAACTCTAATTTTTATTCAAATCGATTTTTTTATTACTTTTCAAATATTTTGTTTAGAGCGCTTTTTAATCTTTTCTTTAATTTGCAGACGATTTGTCAGAACAGCGACCACATTAAATTATTTTGGAATTCAAGGAATGTCTGAGACAATTAAGAATAGGTTATTTGAAAAGTAATATTAACGTTGAGTAAATTTGTTTGAAATAAAAAAAATATTGTGTACTTCAAAAAGTAATTAAATGTATTACTTTGGAAATAATAGTCCATCACATGATTTTCAATTTAAATACTTTACGGCAATTTCAGAATACCATGTATGGTATGGTCTGGCTGGCCAATGACAGGGAGGTTGGTGTTGGAATCCTGACAGGGTCAAATGGAGTTGTTTTTTCCTAAACAGTTTCATAATCTACCTCCACGCAAATACAGGAACATTTCCTCTAAATTCAACCCTACCTATCTCTACTTCATTAGCGTAACCAAGTGTGGACAGCCCAAATGAGTAGAAAGGTACGTGAACACAGATCCCAAAGACTAGGAAGGTTTAATTGAGAAGAGGTGTACCCACATTTGCCTGGAGGGAGAATGAAAAACCATTTAGGAAACACCCCTGTCAATGCACCCGACAGCGATCAAACCCCAATCTCCCCGTCTTCAGCAGTCTAGTTCAACACGAGAGTAGCGCTGGTTGTAGTGTTGTAATGGCGAACAAATCAAGTCAACAAGTCGGACGGAACTATTCGACCTTGTCGGTAGATGCACTACGCTAGTCACACAACATCTCTTCCTCAATCAGGATGTTCTTAAAGCGATCCACCCTCTACGAGCATATTTACACGTGATTCCTCCCCCTCCCCCCTCTGCAACGATCACGGCCAGGAGAACATTAAAGTGAGATGGAGCCTAGCCACACAACATGAACACGATATTTAGCGAGAGCGAATCGAGTGTTTGTTTATGTTTATTATATTTACATTAAGTTTGGTAAATAGATTCACAGTGAGTTAACTCTACACCTCAACGGGAGCTGTATTTGTAAATAAATGGGGATAACTGTTTCAAACGAATTATTTTGAATATTTTATGTGTAGTTTATACAAACTTAGGTAGAGCATCAGATTAGTAGGCTATATATTAATTTTAAGGCACTCGTTTGAAACTGCGGCCTTTTGATTAATCTTAAGAATAAATGGATAGCATTAAGAATGTTTGTAGAGTTTAGATTTGAAAATGGAATACTCTTGGTATACTGACAGGGTGGGGCGTTTAAAGTGTTACATATCTTTTTTCTAGGGAACGATGCACTTTAAGAATTTGTTTTAAAAAAAGGTTTGTTTTGAGGGGTAAATTGAATATTATTTTTGGATTTTGGATTTGGTGGAATATTCGAGGACATTTAGGTCAAATATACATTTAGAATAAGTATTTATAATTTTATCACGCTATCTTAATCCACGCAAAATAAATAGCAAGTTTTGTCTACAGCTTTGTTTTGTACAACTTCAATTTTCAAAGATAATAAAATACCCGTTTTTAACATGACCCAGGATCAACGGCGTTTGACTAAAATTTTGGTTCGATGCTCCAGGTGCTTAAAGTCAATTAGGACTCGTGGGTACAGTATTAAGCTCATTGTCAGTGAACATGCACCGAGAAAACTTCACGTTGACGAGTAATTCCACACCTGTTGATTATAATAACCAATCACCATAGTCTAACTTTTCATCTGACCAATCCTTACGTAGATCATCACATCACTTCCTAAGCAGACTCAGAATCTAATCGGGCATAGCAACATTATTTTACATCTTTATTTTTTGCAACTAAGCCTAAACATAATAGAAGCGCAGCTTGATTTAATGTCAAAATTTTACATATCTATGGTATAAACTGTGACAATACTAGCTCCACATATGGAAGCTACAGTGATTTCATAGGATTTTAAAATAGCAATCGACGCAAAGATCCCTCTGTTATTAATGCCGATGCTCTATGAGTCAATATTTCTCCAACTTTTGCCTCTACGATACATTTCCTGACCAATTATTACCCAATCTAACATTAACGACACCATTCATTAAATACCAATGCTTCTCTGAATAAACTGTAACGGTCCGTTAAGAAACCTCCGGTGAGATATTTATGTCCTTATTAATGTGTTTAATTTCATAGTTAAGATTGTAACATAATTAATATTGTAATACAATTATTTTTATTCAGGTCAACACAATCATAAAAATAAAATTCTTAAACGTAATTAGTTTTCAAAGTATGACAGATAAATTAAAAAATATATACCAATGAAATGTTTTATCCACTTTTTTTTAACATCCATTGGGTAAAACGAAAACAAAAATAAACACCAAATCAATTGCAATTTTAAACTCTATCCCCACATGTCCGCCATTCCCGTTATAATGAATATTAGGTAAAACCTACCAAGTAGGCTAGTATCTACATATACTGTAGTTAGCTATGTTATGAAGATGTGGTGAGATTTCATGTTCCGGGGTTACACGCAATCGGTGATAAGCAGTGGCTGCTCGTAGCTAGAATTAGTGGGGGTATTGCTCCAGAATTTTTTTTGCCTTTGTTTTAAAATGGTGTAAAAGGACATAAAAATGTATAAAAAGAAAATTTATTCAGGAACTTGATAAATTCTTAACAAAAAAACCAAACTTTCTTACTTATTTTAACTTAAATGGTAACAGTTCCAAGTTTGATCTATTAATTTAAAAATGAAATCCATTCTTCTTGTTTTAATTTGCGCAAAAACTTCAATAATGTTTCTCCTTGATCTCTGGATGACAATTGAGGAAATTTTTCTCCATTGAAAGTACTGCAAGCGCATTTAGTCTTTCTGTTAATTAAAAGAACCGAACAAAAAAGAATCAAATAGAATAACTGGAAGCAGAATAATAATCTAACTCTTACACTCTTCTACACTTTATCACATTCAAGAATATAGTACACGGTTTTTAAGCACAACACACGCTGAGTAAAAAAAAACCCATCACGCCAGAGCTGGCACTGCGAGAGCAACAGTGCTCTCTCTACCTGCTAGTCCCGCCTTCCTCCCCAACCACTCCTATGTGCGCATGCGCACAACAGTCAAATACATGTCACTGGCACTGTGAAGCTCACAGTTCCATACAAATATTTTTGTATTTTTTTCATAAACTGGGGGATAGCTACTAAAGTACTGACATTGAGCTTAAGAAATATATATTGTACTACAAAAATAAAGAAAGAATTAAAAATAAAGGACTCGTATTAAATGTTATCGATAATATCAAGTGGAAATAGCAGGTGCTGAAGTTCCGCAGTGCCTATACACGAGCCGCCACTGTTATAAGCTATGACACCCAAAATACAACGAATTATTTTCTGACGCAAGATGCTCCGGTCGAAACGGTCGACCAGTCAGGTAGTCTTCAGGGTGCTGCATGGGAAAGCACTGAGCAGAGTTGCGGGCGGTTAGAAATCTTAGATTATTAAATGAAATAGGTGACCTGGCGGTCTAGGGGTAAGGTGTCGGACCTCTGTGCTGGGGGTCCGGGGTTCAATCCTCAGTCCCGGCACAGATTTATCTGATTGCCAAACTCTTCCCTCACCTCTGACAAGAAGTGTATTAATCACAACTTATTATGAATGTGGGGAATGCCAGACCTACACCGTGGTTCGGTTTCCACGTTAAACTGTAGGTCCTCCATTTCATCTCACAATCACACTACCATTACACATTAGCGTAAGTGTGTNCACAACTTATTATGAATGTGTGGAATGCCAGACCTACACCGTGGTTCGGATTCCACGTTAAACTGTAGGTCCTCCATTTAATCTTACAATCACCCTAGCATTACACATTAGCGTAAGTGCGTAGGGGAAGGGCGGGCATAACGGCCAGGCTAAAATTTCCTGAAGTTTTTAACTGACTTTCAAGCGATACAGAAAGTTCAAAATCATAGAATATAAACATCAACCACCTTTAAGAATTTTTTGTTGGGGTTGGAAAAAGGGAAAGTACCTAAATAATAAATTTTCCAAAAAGTACCTAAGTGGCCATTATGTCCACAGGGGTAGGGAATAATGGCCACATAGCTGAAAAGTGATAAAGAAATTGAGAAAACAAATTTTAAATTAGAAAAAAATATTTTAAGGAAATGTTTACTTATTTAAAGTAAAACAATAATATTTTAAACATGTTGAATAATAAATAGGTTTTTTTTTCAAAAATACCTATCATAAAAAAGAAGTTTTTTAAAAAGAAAAGTCATTATTGGCGAGTTTAGCTACAAGTTTCGCATGAATACCCATTTTCCTCTTCCCCGACGCCAGCACACAGTTCATGGGCCCACAAACCACATCTTTGGCACTTGATTCAACGCTCTTTGGAAGTTGAAGATGAATATTTTTCCCATCAATATAAACATTCTGAATCATATTCATCATCGATGTCTTCAAAGAGTTTTCTTTTACCAGTGTGGACCCGGGATTTCTTAGCTTTTTTCTTTGAAATTTTATTAATAGTCTTAGCATTCTTTTTTTTCTTCAGCTATTATCCGTTTCCTTACCAGATTTCTTGGCTAACAGATCATTTTTACAATGACTTCCTGACAACAACGCTACATAACCTTTCTTCCGTGCATTGCTTTTACGTTTTGCTCCAGATACACGAGGCACAGGGGAAACATCCTCAGGGCGGATGTAAAATGATGACCCCGGTTGTGGATCATAAGTTTGATATAGGATGGAGGCATTACTGCTCGACGATCCAGCTTGGAATGAAGGAGCGGCAGTCCTGTAGGTAGGTGGTGGTTCAATAGCATTTACTGCTGGTGCCATGGCAGCTGGTGGAAGTGGTATTTCCGTTACTTCTGCTGCAGCAAAGTCTTCTTCTGTGAGAATGTGTTCATTGAGTGGTTCAATGCTACATTTGAAATGCTACGTGAAAAGTGTTCAGGGGCCCCATGAAATAAACGTCCAAGGGCTGTAGTTTATGGCTCCAGTGAGGTGGTATGCACATCAAAGCTGTATGATTATCCCTGGCCAGCCTAATGAACTTAATGTTTTTAGTATGAGTGCTATGCCCACCTAATATCAACAATACTATATCATCTTCTGTGGGCTTAGCATGCATTAGAAAATGCATAAACCATTGTACAAAAATCTCTGTCTGCATCCATCCAGTAGGGTAGCAAGTAAATGAAGTCCCAGAAGGAGCTCCATCCGTCAATTCAGCCTTCATCCAAATCCGGGGAAAGATAATGAAAGGGGGGCTGTAGATGCCCCCAGCTGACTTACACATTACCAAAGAAGGCAAAACTCCTCTTTCGGCTGAGGTGATAGATCCAACCTGTCGTCTACCCCTTAAAGATAGAAATTTTGAGCTTTTAGACTGGACTGTTGTGAGCCTAGACTCGTCAGCATCGAAAATTTGATGGGCTGGGTAATTGTGTTGGCCTCTTTCCTCGATCAGGATGTCAAAAAATTTATTAACGGCAACCTTGTTAAAACCACTAGCTCTTGCTGAAGATGTTGGCTCAGGCGACCTTATCGTTAACTTTGTATAGCGTTTCCGGAAACCAACGATCCACCCTTTTACAGCCATCCTGATGTCATTATTAAAATTAAGAGGAAGGTTGTTCTTCTCAGCAATTTCAAATGCTGAACTTGGCAGATCCTAAATAGTCATACCGAAAAATCTCGTCTCCAACATTAGTAGATGGTTGTAGATTTCCTATTCTTGTTCCCTAGTAAATACGAACTTAAAACCTTCAAATTCCTTTTTGTTGCCTGTAGCACGCATATTTTGGTTCAACACGCTCCTCTTCAAAGTATTCCTGGGAACATTATATGTGGTTGCAGTGGTCAAGAAAGCCATGCCGTCCTTCACTGCCTCTATTGATTTTAGCATGTTACCTTAATCCCACAATGGCCTTTCTCCTTTGCGCTTGTAATTGTAAACCATCGCTCCTAAAACAAAACAAAATTAAAATATAGTTAAAACAGTCATACAAAATTATGAAATTTAATACTATTCTAATGGCATCATTTTTTTTTACGTTTAATACAATATTAGGTAACATGAAGTGCTACAAATAATCGTTTATTAAACATAACTATATTTAAAATTTGTATTAATTATAATATAATTGTATTAAAAACAAAGAGAAATAGTGCAGACGGGCCCACAGTGGCGGGCATATTAACCACCTACTGGCCGTCGTGCCCGTTAAGACGCCATTAACAAGAGCTTGTTGTCAGGCGTCAACAAACAGCGATTAACCATTTCTTAATATTATATTTTGTAGTCAAGTTACCACTCTTTAAAAACCACTATGTTTCAAATTGTATTGTGTATCAGAATGACAGAGGTAGCAATACTTTTAATTTAAACTATTTTAAAAACAGTTATATTGAGTTAAACTACTCTGAATTAAGACAAATAACAATACATGATTACATTTTGAAAAATACAATGGCCTTTCTCCTTTGCGCTTGTAATTGTAAACCATCGCTCCTAAAACAAAACAAAATTAAAATATAGTTAAAACAGTCATAAAAAATTATGAAATTTAATACTATTCTAATGGCATCCATTTTTTTTTACGTTTAATACAATATTAGGTAACATGAAGTGCTACAAATAATCGTTTATCAAACATAACTATATTTAAAATTTGTATTAATTATAATATAATTGTATTAAAAACAAAGAGAAATAGTGCAGACGGGGCCACAGTGTGGGCATATTAGCCACCTACTGGCCGTCGTGCCCGTTCAGACGCCATTAACAAGAGTTTGTTGTCAGGCGTCAACAAACAGCGATGAACCATTTCTTAATATTATATTTTGTAGCTAAGTTACCACTCTTTAAAAAACACTATGTTTCAAAAACCTAGCTTGTTTTAAGTTTGTAATCATTACATGAAGTGAGGACTTAGGCCCAGTTTCATAGTCAAATTTAGTACGCCTCAAGTGTGGCACTACACTAAGTTCATGACGACACCTACCTAAACCAGAATGGAATGTGGCCAGTTTCCTATGCGAGAACGGCCCATTCCATTCTGGTTTAGGTAGGTGTCGTCTTGTATTTTGTGTAGCGCCGCACTTGAGGCGTACTAAATTTGACTATGAAACTGGCCCTTAGCTTGGATCAGATGGTATGAAGAACACTAAAACTGCAATAACTTGCGATCACGCACTTCTTTCTTCTTCTAGAGACTCAACACAACTAAGGGGACTGTGAGAGTAACATTCACGCGTTTACCGCAGGATAGCAGCACTGTACAGCCTTACATACCCGCCTGGCCGTTATGCCCGTCCTTTACCGACAATCCGCACGGGTAGTAAGACGTGATGCTAATAATAATATTAAATGAAGTGGTTTAATATTTTTTATTATTGCTTTCGTTAAAATATGGATGAAAGTTCTGACCAGCTAAAATGTTTAAATTTTATGTATAAGTATTCTATAAATAGTATGATTAGTTACATAAAGCATTATGACATTATCTTATATTGTTCTGTAGCAACCCTACAACAACCTGACTTTATTGGATAGATAAAGGCTAGATATAGGTTTATAACCTTTTGCTCTTCGTTGAATTAAAAATTAACTTAACCTCAAAACTTACATTTTTTAACTGGTCAAAAGCCTGCTGATAGTAATCCTCTGCGACATTTTGTTTAAGGCAACATTTGAAAATATCAAACTAATTGTTAAATAATGCGGAATTTCTAAACGTGTGACCCACCTCGATAGCTATGTGGTCTAACGCGCTACTATCGCAGTAGACTAGACTGCCGATGACGGGGAGATTGGAGTTAAAATCTCGGTCGGGTATACTGAGGTTTTTTTTACAAAGTGACTTTCCACTCTCCCTCCATGCAAATGTGGGTACACTTTCTATAAATATAATCTTACCAATCCTTAAAACCATTAGCGTAAATAGTTCAAAAGCGTATAACCCAAAAGGGTAGTGAGTCACGGTGCTAAAAAATAAAATAAATGTGTGCCACCCACCTCAGTACTCTATCATAGGGTGCCCCTAACAAGTCTCTTGCCATTGTTCATCACGTGGGATACGCTTGGAAAACAAGCCATTTAAAGTGAATAGCGTACGTTGCAGATGTAGCCAGATAGAAGTGTAAGTGCATGGTTCGATGACTATTACACGCTCTTTGGTCTTGATAATTTGTTAATAGATTGAGGGGGTGGGTATGGCGGGGAAAATGAGGGGAGGGGGGAGCTGACGCACCAGGAAGGGAACAGACAGTCGAGATTAATTGATAGGAAAATTCTGAAAATAATGACATAATTTTGTGTCATCACAGGTAGGGCTTTGATTAAACCACGGCTCTAATTTAGGGGCACAACAGCTTATAACACTAATATGAAGCTGGTTCTCATCCATGATGGCGGCTGCTTACAGGAGTGATGCAGATGTACAGAAATATCGCGTTATTTAAAAGGAAACTTGTAATTTTTAATATTGTCCATGCCAAAATAGATCCAACAAGTGTCCAACATGACCATATATAATTTAAAAAAAACACGTTTTCAAATTTGTAATTTAAAATAAAAATAGTTAGAAAGTGTGTCACGTTTTTAACCTTATGGTTAATAAAAAAATAATGAACGTTTGAAATGAGTTAATTTTAGAAGCTTTTTCACATGACATATAGCAGTTCCGAGATACAAGTAAATGGTTATAAACATAGATATATTCTTCCTCAAAGAATTATTCCTGTCAATAGGGCTACGATCTAACAGGAAAGACTGGAGCTAGTTGCTAAAAGGACATTCTGACACAGGGGCTAGTTCTTAAAAAGACAGGTTGATACAGGGGTTAGTTGCTAAAAGGACAAGCTAGTACAGAGGATAGTTGATGAAAGGACAAGCTGGTACAGAGGCTAGTTGCTAAGAGGACAAGCTGGTACAGAGGATAGTTGCTAAAAGGACAAGCTGGTACAGAGGATAGTTGCTAAAAGGACAAGCTGGTACAGAGGATAGTTGCTAAAAGGACAAGCTGATACAGAGGATAGTTGCTAAAAGGACAAGCTGGTACAGAGGATAGTTGCTAAAAGGACAAGCTGGTACAGAGTATAGTTGCTAAAAGGACAAGCTGGTACAGAGTATAGCTGCTAAAAGGACAAGCTGGTACAGAGTATAGTTGCTAAAAGGACAAGCTGGTACAGAGGCTATTTGCTAAAAGAGCAAGCTGATACAGACGCAAGTTTATATATTTAGTTCTGTAATTTAGTGGTTAATAACAGCAATCTTGATTGAGTTTGAAGAAAAATAATTCCATCCAACATTTGTGAGCAGCATTTGAGCCTAAACGCCCAGAAAATTTATCGCTCATGTACTTTTTTTATTTTTTCCGTCCAAAGTAGAACGTCTCTCTTTTGTTGGTTTAAGATTGCAGCTATAAAAGAACGGTAAATCATTTGTTTAAAATGATATTATATATAAATCAATAATAAAGATACAATTACAGGTAACTTTATTTAAACCATATTCAATTCAATGCAAGTAAAAAATAGATCAAACAAAATTGTATCATGGGGTATGTTGATCCGATTGTGTGTCTTAAGGCCGATACACACAGAATGCTAAGCTAAGCCAAGCCATGGTCCCTCTTTTTCCTCCTGAATTCAGTGTTGTTTCTTTCTAATCTGCTCCAGTGAAGTTTAGTTACGATAGAGTTCTCCAAAATGTCTTGTTTGAGTTTAGGTTATGGTACTGAGAAAGAAAAGATGAAGAAAATTTAGGAGGTGGAGGTTTGGCTTGTTCAATTAACGCTTCCTTTTTAATATAAAAACATTTATTAAATTTAATACTATAGCATGTCACTCAAGTAAAATGACATATATAAACCATAATATTCCCAAAATACTAAACTGAAATAAAGGAATATATTACGCAACAATATCATTTGTGTTCTACTTACTTTAAGTGGATGTTCCCGGATACAAAACCATGCTTTGACAAACAATTCTGCAAGTATGGCAGAAGTAAAGGCGTGGCACTTTTAACAGATGTCTGAACCCTTGAACACTTGATGTTGACTAAGGACCTGACTGTTATTTGTTCAATGCCTTGAGCTACGAGCACTGCTGCCCTAGCGGACTTCCTTGGCAACTCTTTCTCCATTATTCCCACCTCCCCTCCATGATTCCTTTCCCCTCATTACATGCCCATATCCTGTTTAGAGTCAGAAAAAAAAGAGTATATAACGGGTGACCCCTAAGTTCATTCTACTGTAGTTCATAATATTATATAATCGAAGGAGGAACCTTTGCTCCAGCAACTGAAGAATAAACTGGTGGTCTTTATTTTTGGGTCGTGGGTCTCACCACTTTGACGCTGAGGGAATCTCGTCTGATGTTCCAAGTATTCAACAAATATCCAAGTCCTTCAGACTTGTTGTAGTAGTCAAGGAGACTAATTTTGTTTCTCTCAGCCGAAGCGGCAAATATGTTTTCTAAGTACTTCAGATTTGTTGTTTTAGTCAGAGGGACTAAATTTTGTTTCTGTGTCCTTTTGACTTAGTTTCTGTTAGTCAAAGCAGCTATAATGTTTTCTCTAAATCCTTCAGACTTGTTGTTTTAGTCAGAATGACTAAATTGGGATTTGTGTCAATCTGACTTAATTTCTTTAGTCAGATAGTCTGACTATATATTTTCCCTATGTCCATACAACATATCTTTAATACAGGAGATTTGAGCTCTATATGTAATAAGGACCTTGCTTTGAGGTGCCTCTTCTCCATAAGTTTATTATTACGTTTTAAGTCCTTATGACTTCACAATAACCAATGACGCCGTGGACATCATGCTCACTTGTTCGAATTTTTGTATGGCTCCATGCAGGTTGTCTAATGCCTTTATTTGAGGACCTGGCTGGTTCAGTATCTGACAGCATTCTTGTAACCACCCCATTTTCTGTGTTAGTATTTTGGGTGTTCAAAGTGCGGAACACGGTTAAGTTTGTAAGGTGGACCGCACAGATAGTATTTTCAATCTTCCCTTGTTGACACTTTATTTGTCCCAGTATTTAAAGTTAGAGTGTACTAGATTTGATGTATACCCCAGGGAGTGGGTAGTGGTATAAATGTACTATTGAGTGCTCTGACAGCACCCGCTGGGAAAGGACCGGCCATAGTTCAATTATGTGGGGACACCTGATTGTTAGTCATCTGTTTATGTAATTGACAGTCCGTCCTCTTACCATTTATTATTTAGTTGGGACCTATCTTAATTTAAAATAAAGATAGTTAGCTTGGCCGACATTTATCTTAGTAACTTTTAAAACTAGAGGATTTGCAGTTATATTTTGATTAGTAATTAATTCACCATGTTTTCTGTTTAGACCTTTCTGGTGGTAGTCTGGTGATAGCCCGGCTGTTTTGGAATCCAATACTTTCTATCAACTTAACTTTCATTTGACTATTACCGTGTCGTGTCGTCTTGGACACGCATTCCCCCGTGCTACGGGAAGCTACTATATTTTTGGAGTTGTTAAATCCCATCATATTTGCCAGTTTAAAACTTAATGTTTTCCTTTATACTTCTAAGAGTTACATGTTTTCCCTAACCAATTTAACGGACATTTATTACTGTTTATTATTCTTTGCTACAGCATTTAATCCTGTTTATCAATTGTAAACCTATATGATATTTTTTTATTTTTTTATAATAAATGTATTATTGTTTCCTATTTATTTCTCCTAATCTTATGATATATTTCCCAGTCTCTACTTTGTTATACGTTTACCTTGTAATAGTTATCGTTACCTCCCCTACAGATTAGAGTGAAGGGGAAGTCACGATAAAACACCTAAACAGAAACAAACTGAAAACAAAACTTCAACACTTCTTAAGTTATTTTCACCAAACCATCACTGCGTCTGTTCAACACAGAGCCCAAGTTGCGTTATGCGCATGCGCATCGTAAGATGGCTCCAGATGGGAGATGGGAAAATAGCACTGCCAGCAATCGGAAAAAACATAGCGCGGCGTAGCAAGGTATAGCTTAGCTTAGCTTAGCTTTCTGTGTGAATCGGCCTTTACAGTATAGCAACTTGTAACGCAAAAAATATTTATAAGTATGATTTCAAAACGAAAAATGTGTAGTATCCTATCAATTAATAATTTGGTAAGGAGAAAAAGTTACATTTTGTTGTAAAAATACAATTTAAAAATCAAACTAAAGCGAAGAGGAGGATTTTGATTAAGATTATTGCTGCTCTGAATGAATTTTTACCAATCAGCTAAGGAAAAGGAGAAGTGGGTAAAATATGTTTGGTGTAAAATGTGGGCACATGGTTCGCGATGTGACAAAAACTGTATGTACATAAAGTGTGATATTAAAATGGGTTTGCTTTCAAACTCTGTTCATACTACATTTTTCTCATACAATTTCTATTCTATCTTGCTTACTAACACTCCACACATTACAATGGAATATTATGTTTGATATATTAAACCAACTAAGCTTAAAATATCTTAATGCCTGATGTAATTCAAATAATTTAAATGGAAAATCAATTAGGCCTGTATAATATTATGCCTACTTTATAATATAATAATCAACATAGTTGGTTGCGTGGAGTGAACGTCAAGCTTGTCTGATTGCCAATAAAGGAGATAATTAGTATCGATCCTGGCCAGCTATACTATCGCAAATGCATGTGCATTTCCTCTAAGGTTACAACTACTCGTCTATTACATATTAACGTAATCAGATGCGTATAGCCCGAGTGGATAGTAAGATGTGGTGTTAAAAATATATTGTAACGAGACTGTCACTAATGTGGGGACAGCACGCTTTTAATTTATCTGCTAAGTGAGGATCCTAGGGTGGGGGGG
>CABEEJ010005617.1:19245-31031 GCA_901482245.1 Timema douglasi | reverse complement strand
GTAATTGATAGAGAAGGTACACGTTTAAAAGCGTCTGGGCTATTGTACTAGAGTAGTCTAGAAATCGAGGATTCCAGACTCTTAATCTGTCCCTTATATAGACACTGTCAGTGGTCAGCGAAGGGCCCCCAGTCCGAGTCAAGGATGGATAAGTGAGTGGACCTGCTTGTCCGGGCTAGCGTGCCCGGGAGTGGGAAGCGTGTTCTGCGAGTGGGCTGGCATGTACAGCAAGTGAATCAACAAGTCAAACGTTCGTGTTGTATGGTTCATGCCCAGTATGTCGTGCGAGGGCACCAGTGGTGGTGTGACTTCTTAGCTACCAACGAGCGTGTCCGGCACCATGGTCCGGCAGGGGGTCAACGCGTCGGGGCGATTTACAACATGTATGTGTATATACATATTTTACCGGTTGGGCTAGAACTTGGTATCCAGGGTGTATTTGGAATTATATATCAAACCCTAAAACTAAGGGTAGTGTATTAAAGAGTAAAAAGAGAAAAAGAAAATCAGTTTAACAATTTTGATTAAATTTTTGTATCTAGTCACTGTTTAGTATTACAAATAAAAAGTTTTGTTTAATATTCCCATGAAAATTGTTTTTAGTGTTCTTTACATACGCATAAATTCATAATCTTGATCTTATATAGGCAACTATTTGAGACGAGTAATAACTTATAATTACTAAGTTGTAATAGGCCTAATATTAAAAGTAAGATAAAAGTATTTTTTTTAAATATATGTTTATAGAATCAATAGTTTCTGATCTATATTCATCATATATATATATATGTATATATTCATATCATAATATTCTAGCCAAAGAGCAACGGAATTGAGGAACTTTTTCTTTGCTTCAAACCAGGTATAAAAAATTCACAAATTGCGCTATACTTCCGCAAAACATTGTTTAAATCCTGGTTTTAAATTTTATAACTTTATTAAATAGATTAAAGTCCTAATTTTTATATTTGGACCAATAAAAAAGATCGATATTAGATCCATAAGGGTCAACACTTCATATTAAAATTTCGACTTCCGGTTAAAATTTTTGACATTTTACTAGGGGTTGCGCATCCTTTGGTTATCGCATTGCTATTAAATTCCTAATTTAAAAATTTTAACCAATAAAATAGGTAAATATTGGCTATTGAGTCTAAAATGGTAGAGAAAGATCATTGCTGTATAAACATTTCCCCCAAGAGGTTAAAGGAAAATGAACATCTTTTTGAGACACTCACTTCTTATCTAGTTACTGGTTTTATAAATATATATTTCAAATAAAAGATTTTAATTATAAAGAACCTTACATATTTGCAATGATAAATAATTTCATATCTCAAAGAGTTACAGAGATATGATATAAAATTAGAATGTACTCATCAGACGAGAACCTTTCATTTTGACGAAATAATGAGAATATATATACATTTTGTTTGTAATATTGATCAATGCTTGGAAATGAAATTTAATCAAATCGTTGAAGCAGATTTTGATAAAATAGATTTATTCGATCTTTTCGCCATTTAGGAAACCACCCCTTAATTTTCGAGTTTGATATCAAATTTCAAAATCCCTTTGGGGAAAGCCTAAGAAAACCCTAGATAGCAAGTTTTAGGCCAATAGGTAAAATAGTTTAGGCTCTACTCCAGGGTAAATACAAACAGACGGACAGACAGCCAGACAAACAGACAGAACCACGGCAGTGCAAAAACTACTTTTGTAAATTCGGGGGGTTATGAAACGTCAAAAATCATCGAAATATCGATTTCAATTTATTTTTGACGATCACAATACTTTCCTGTAAGATAACGAGAAAGTAAAAATTTATTAAAAAATTTGAAATTACACTTTAAAGGTGCAAATGTTCATGCACAGGGGCTAGTAATATTTAAATTTTAACCCTCTTACTGCTGTAAATATCGCACAATGTTCCCGACAAATAAACTAGTCATTCTATCAAGATAGTTAAATATATATTAATGGAGGTCTCTGAAATGTGAAATTACTCGTGGCTGTAATGCCCTTTGGTGGACAGAGATGTTCCTCTTTTCTCATTGTGTATAGTATTTACTTTATGACCTTTGTTGGAATGTTTGTATGATTTTGATTCACAAATATTACTAGTTTTTTCTAAATGTATATTTTAAGATAAAAGAGAGAGATAGTATGAGCGGTGCACCGTACTATTAATAATTTGGAGTTACCAAGGGAAGGAATTTTAATTATTCAACGGTGACCTCGCGGCCTACGGGTAAGGTGTTGGACTTCTGTCCTGAGGGTCCGGGGTTCAATCCTCGGTCCCGGCACAGATTTATCTGATTACCTAACCCTTCCTTCACCTCTGACAAGACATCTTGTGAATGTGGGGAATGCCAGGCCTCCACCGTGGTTCGGATTCCACGTTAAACTGTAGGTCCTCCATTTCATCTCACAATCACCCTACCATTACACATTAGCTTAAGTGCATACAACACGAACGGGTAGTAAGACGCGGTGCTAATAATAATAATAATAATAATAATAATAATTTAATTATTCAAGTGCTATAAATGGCTTTTATTTGGTCGTTTATAGTAGGTATGCCATTAAAATCGTTAAACATGTCCATTACTCAAATTTAGATCAAATTGATCAACATTCTAAAATTTTAATCATTAGTGATATTTTAAAAAACAAAAGTATTTTGATAAAATATTTTATTAATAAATTAACTTATTTCAAATTTAAATGTTTATTGGTTTCTTAAATTCCACATGAATTAAAGTTTGCGGGACATTTTCAGTCTAATGGCAGATAATAATAATTATTTGTTTGAAAATCTCTTATTTCATCATCGCTCCCTGTAGTTGCCGTAGTCCAAAAACCACCCCTGTGCTATGACCAGGTTAGATGACGTGGCCATTTTGAATCCTAGTCAGGACGAAGTTACTAATTGAGTCCTAACGTATTGTGAAATAAGTCGTGGTACGGGGTATTCAGAAACCTCTATAGGCGGGGTCTCAGGTGATAATAACCCTTAGCTTGTGATAATAATCTTAAGCGCATTGAAGAACTTAAACATCAGAATGGGGGGTACGGGTTATGGAACTTTTCTTCTACCTATATTCCGATATTAATTAAACAGTCAATAATTGAGTAATAATTACTTTTACATTTAAAAAAGTCGTGAGGAGTATGTGAGGTTTGGGTGCCTCCATTCCCCCACCCTTGGCGATGGCCTTGTTCTAGAATTAATGCAGGTAAGAGCAGATTAGTGGCACCCACTGGTTCGTAGGACTCGATCTCTCACTGCTTACAAACTAAGAAAAGATTAGCCGCAGAATGGCGGCTCAAAAGCGGTTTTCTAGAAAGAAAATATCATGGATATCTATAGCTGTTTACTTATTCAATAGAAATACTGCATTTTTAGTTTTATTATGTTATTTTGGGGGTGGCAATTGCTCCCCCACCCTTCTCCTACCCTACCCTATGGATCCACGCCTATTTTACAGTCTCTCTTGATTACGTTAAGCAAGGTTTTAGTTCTGTAAGAATATTTAAGATCATTTGTCTAGTAAAAATATATTTATTGAAACTGTATTAATATAATATATCCTCGCAAAAGAACCCGGCGTTGACTGGGATAGCCACGAAATTAATTATTATCTCTGATTGGCTGGCGGTGTTCAAGTGTCTTGTGTTCCCTCTGGGTGGGCGTTGATGGCTATCTCTCATTTTACTTTCTCCCTCATTTTTTTATGATTACACTTTCACAAATGCTAAATGTTGGATACTTTATTTAAAAACAACTCAAATTGCTCTTTCATTTAGTTAATATATAACCATAACAAAAATGTAACTACTTTTGGGGATTATAAATTACTGCACGAAGGTGGGATGTAGGGGACACGAGAAAAGGCCAGTATTTTTGGCCAACACAAATAAACTATTGCTCCAGTACAATCATAGTTCAATTTTCTTCCCGTGTTGACCGCAATAGTTGTTAATATCGGTAATGAGCATGGCGGCGTTAGATTAGTGACTTTTTAATTGAAGAGAACAAGTTGCCAATCAATTCCAGAACATCTTTGACAGCTATTCAACCACTGTTGGTGTCACCGTGTGAAGAAAACTAAGTTATATATTTGTACAGAAGTGATATTTCATTTATCTTAACCAAAACAAGTGTCGCTGTAAAAGTGCAAAGCCACTGACCATTCCTCGCGTCTCCTATAACAAGAATGCTTCTCATGCTTAGCTACGCTATGAATGTTCAGAAATCTTATATTATTTAAAAAGAGCTTTGTTATTTTATAATATGGTTTACGTCACACCCTATAGGACTTAAAACCTTACAAATATGTTTCGTTATTTAAAAAATATATATTTAGAGGTGAACTTATCTAATTTTAAACGAAGCGACGTTTTACGCGAAATGTCGTATTTATGATATTAAAGTAAATGAATAGAAACACATTTCTTAAACAAATAAAGTAGTATTGTAATAGGTTCGCTAAAGGAATTGTCAATACAATCGTTAATAGTTTTAAGCATATATCCGGAACGGGTAGTAAATAGTGGTGCCAAAATAAGAAAATAAAAAGATAATAACTTTAGTGGGGTCGAAGCTTACACAACACAGCAGTGTAAGTATAGGTTCCCTCATGGCCGGTTTCCTCAACTATTGCACGATATGAACTTTAGGAATAATAAAAGATTTATAAAATCCAACATGAATCAACAAACACAAAACATAAATTCTTTGGCAAACGTGTAAAACACTTTTGATTAAATCCCAGTCATGTATTGAGGTTAAGGTGGAGAGGAGGGAAATGTAAATTAAGGTTATTTTTTCTTTAGATTTATGACAAAATATGTTTTTTGGCCAAAATAAATCTAATATTTCTTCAGTACACAAGTCTAGCTCATAAAGCAAGCATAGGTTTATTCAATAAATTGTTCAGCACATGACAAGCGAAGATTGGGACATCGAAATGATCTTTAGTAACCCACATATAATTGATGAGCCATAATGTTGTATTCTCACAATTTTCTAATATTTACTGAATAAAACAAATCTGGTTCATAGTTGATCTATTTAGTCAAAATCCACACTGATGATCCCCAACTATTTCACTAGTGAATATGGCATCTATATCATTAAAATTATGTTTGATAAAACTTTATAGCATGTTGTTAGTTGTAGTGAGATAACTTTATAATAATTACACTCTTTTTTATCCCCCTTTTAGAAAATAGGTACTATAACACCTTACTTCCATTCTTGGGGCAATACCTTATGGTTCCATATGAAACATAGCACTTTATAAATTTATATTACTAACTTTTCACCATCTCTCTCTTTATTAACTCTGTTATAATAGAATCTATACCTAGAGATTTATAAATCTCTCAAATCTTCTTTGACTCCCCTAATACTTGGATGTGGTACTAGTGGGTCAGCAGTATGGATTTCGAGACCCTCAACCAATTCAGATCCTTCATGAACATTCAAAATATGCCTCAAGCGGTCGTTCCATCTACTCAGATCCTCTCTCGTATCTGCCATCAGGTTATCATTCCTATCTTTCACTAAATTGTCCAAAACCTGATAGGTTTTCCTAGACTCTTTAATACCTAAATAAAATGTATTTGCTATTTGGTTTTACAGTTTCTCTCTAACTCTTTCTTTTTGTTTATGAATAAGGCACTGGTCTTCCTTCCTGTTTGCATCGCTAAATGGGTTTAAGCTCAATACACCAGTACTTTATAACAATATCATTTTGCTTCGT
This sequence comes from Timema douglasi, assembly GCA_901482245.1. NCBI lineage: Eukaryota > Metazoa > Arthropoda > Insecta > Phasmatodea > Timematidae > Timema > Timema douglasi. The sequence goes on along the minus strand of CABEEJ010005617.1, from coordinate 25,260 downwards.
ACTATACACAAAGAAATATAAAGAAATTTCAAATACTAATTTTAATGATATCGCGTAATTTGAACATGAATTTTTGTATTGATATGAACATTTTCTGGTCAAATGCATTACACCGATGATAAATATTCAACTGTTGAAAACACTTACTGTAGATAATTGAATTAAATGTTTTAATGAAACAAAATTATATTTATATTGTCCAATATAGATTTCTCTATAAAAACTGCAAATGTACTAAATTAAGTTGCGTTCCATTTCCCCTCCTTAAGTTGTGAAATAATATTCCATATTTGATGGATTTCCGCAAACGTAATAAGAACGTTGAAACGATTTTATATTTCTCAAGTCACGCGCGGTTCTAGTGGATCACAATCCTTACCAAATTGATTTAACAATAGTATTTTAAATTATTTATATCATTACTTGGTTTATATTGGTATTTATTATACATAAAAATATAGAAATTTTTACTATCGCAATAATCAAAACGGAAGTTTTTATCTTTTTAAAAACCAATAATCATTGTAATTACATTTAAATTATTTAAACATTGTACGTTTTATAATAATAATTCTTATTTAATAAATATTTGAAAACTAAGACATATTAATAATGTTTATACTATTCTATAATATATGAAGCGATCTAATTCATTACAAATTTAATCTATTTCCTAATTTACTCTCTACTTATGAATTTTAAGTACATACAATGAGAACTTACTCTAACAATATGAATGCAAAGTCTTCAAAAAATGATTATACTTGAAGATAAAATATAAAGTCATAAATGAAAAAATTTGACCGGTAGTATAGTTTACAATGCACATTATTAATATATACTACTTAGGTAAGATACTATAAATCACTTACCTCAGTAAAAGCAATTTATAAACTGTGTTGGCATTGAAATAATAAATCTAGATCAAGATATTATGGTGCTACTGATGAATGAAAATTTATTCTACTATGAATTATATCTACATGTTTAGATTCTATTTACCAAAATAAAAATATATAGAATCGTAGGCTAGGTGAAATTTTGTGATTTTTGTGATGATTTCAATAGATGAGCCATGTTTGTTTTGAGCAGTGTCATAGTTCACTTCATAAACTAGTGATGATTGATTTAACACTTTTTATTGTTCTTTATATAGTGGCGTTGTCTGATGTAAGGATTACTACAGTTAACTATATAAAGTGGTGTTGCCTGATGCAAGGATTGCTACAGTTAACTATATAGAGTGGCGTTGCTTGATGTAAGGATTGCTACAGTTAACTATACAAAGTGGTGTTGCCTGATGTAAGGATTGCTACAGTTAACTATATAAAGTGGTGTTGCCTGATGTAAGGATTGCTACAGTTAACTATATAGAGTGGCGTTGCTTGATGTAAGGATTGCTACAGTTAACTATATAAAGTGGTGTTGTCTGATGTAAGGATTATTACAGTTAACTATGCAGTGAGATAACCAGTCCTGGCCCGTAAAACCTAATTTTGGTAGAGAAAATCATTTCACTAATTAATATATATATAAATGCTATAAAATAATTTGTTACATACCACGCCTCGGGAACATCGCTGGGTAAGAACGGCTCCATCAGAAGAGTTATACACACGGCCCTCCATTCAACTCTGGGCTTGACTCAACTAGACTATCTAACGAACTGAGTGGATTTCTGCGTGGCTCGTGAGGGTGTGTTCACGCCATGGCCAGGTTTCTACGTGCTGTTCTCAACATCGAGGGTTGTTTCTGCAACCGCCTCCCCCCCTCCCCTTTTTCCCGTGGTTAATCTGTTCAACCAGTATAAAATGCCTCGGCCCGCTGGGAACAAAACACAGTTATAATCTAATATTCGACGACCGACGTCTCTCCGATATACTGTACATCAAGATATTGTGATCACAATGATGGTGCCGTCAGACTAGCTGGACATATGGAAATAACTTGCCGTAAACTAAAGACTTTTTCTTTAGAAGGGGGTAGGAGGCTAATTCTTTCATGTAAAGTAAAAGGGATTTTTCTTACAAGTTGAGAGTGTCTGCCACCCTTGAGTTTATTAACGGTTTAAATGCATAATTGGGCTAGGTTTTCATTGGAAATGTCATGTTTAGCGTGTCATGAGAGATCATACGTATCTCTTGTTTTTCTGCTTGGTCCTTAAGACCAGTGGTGTCGTTGGAGTGTGTCTCACTCCTTGGCCTGTATGACCATATGTGGCCTGCTGTGCCATCAGGCGGGAAAGGGGGAATTTAGGTTGTTCCAGGCCCGATGTCAAGGCCTAGTTAGGTAACGATTAGCTATTCTTGTGGAACCTTGGCGCCTCACGCTTTGTTGTTCGCCTGTTTGCGGTGTGCAACCAGTGGGTTTGTCACTGCCCTTCTGGCGAGGCCCACACCTTATTTGATGTTCATGTCTGACTCCCTTCAGGGGCGTCATGATACCTTGTTGAGAGATTATAACCTATGCCTGGTATGTGGCTGGCACCTAGATTGATCGTGGTTTAACTCATGATACCTGGCTATACTAATTGGTTACTTGCCAGCCGACACTGTATGGAGATCTAGAATCCTGAATGACAACTTTCCCTAAGATATTTCCCCGATGTTTCTATGACCGGGACAAATAGACTATTCTTTGAAACTTGTATAAATAATTCAATTAGGTCAAGCTAGCTTCACCGGCATATATCGTTTTAACCTCTTAAAATAGGGCTGTTTATATTATAAGCTGAGCAGGTTCTGTCTAGGTCCTGCTTGCCTGTCATAATCCATTAGATATTTGTTGCAACTAATTTACTATTGCTACTGTATTGTGTTTGTAGTCTGTGTCTGTCGTCGGGGAGTAACTTAAAATAACTTCAGTTTTGTCTTTCTCTACAAGAAGTATGATTACACCTCTTTTAAGAAACCGGTCAACACATGTTTACCCATCAAAACAAGGTAATACAAAATAAAAGATTGTGACAAAACCGTTCTATGGATTTGAAATCGGTTTTCACCAATGAAAAGTTATTTATATTATCTAGAAAGAAGACTCTCTAAAACATTTACTAATAATACTAATTAAATTATGGAATGAAAACTATCACATGTTCAGCCTCACACTATTTTGCTTATAATGACTTCATTAAGGGGTATATTCGAAATTGATTTTTAATATTTAAAGCAGAACTATTCTTACTTCAATTTTATTAAACTAAATTTTTTATTTATTGTTCTATTAGTTCTTATATTATTTTTAAATGAATAATTACTTTAACTAGATTAATATGGATTTAAGTATTAATGTTGGAAAAAGAAGAAATCACAAGACTAGATAGTATTTTTCTCCTGATTTTAATTATTTTCTTATAATTTATTAGTTTAATACTGAGCTTTAAAACTTTATTCTAAGAATTAAAATTTTAAACAGTTTTGTAGCCGTAGTGTAACGCTGTTTGTTGTCAAACAAGGAACTATGTGTACCTGCTGGCAACTGTCCACGGTCTTTCATCTGCAGCGTTGCCACGATCGTTTTCAAAGAGAAGAAGAGAGAAATCAATTCTTCCAACATTTAGAATCTTTAAAATTGTGTTTCAAATGTTTTAAATCAAACATAGGAATCAATGTATCTGCCTGAGTGTGGTTGGCGTTCAATATGAACCATCGGTACATTTTAAATTAAAAATGTTATCATTACTGTAAAGTGTTTTTTCGAAGTAATTATTTAAGTTATTAACTTTCTTCTATGCACCATGTCTTAGCACATGTTCGGGATATCCACAAGAACATCACAAACTTGAAATTAAATTACTGTGTATTGAAAGAATGGGAAATAAAAGCCAACTTTGTCTAAGTGCACCGCGAAAGAAGCGGCGTAAAATTATTTTAAAATATTTAAAGAGAAGTTAAGTTAAAATACTACTATATTTGGACACAATACATAGTCATTACTTTGTTTTGGCAGTGAAGTTATTATAGCTAATTAATAACAATTATTAGACCTAATTGTAGAATTCTCACACCGGACTTCACGTGGCCTAGAATCTTAGGCTTAATTTGACTATATTTTCGGTTACGAAGAGATCAAGGTTCAAATCCCAGCGCACTATGAATAGTTTTATTTGTAAATATTTATCACCCTCCCTCCAAGCAGATACTGGTACATTTCCTTTGGAACTTTGCCTCCACTCCATTGTGTTATTAAAACAAGTATTTAGCTACAAGGGTAGTCTACATGGATGGTCGAATAGTTTAAGGAGTTTGAATCGCAACACATTGGGCTGTTCTTGACTGAGCTTGAACTTCTAATCCCAACTGGGTGAATTGGATACATCTTACTGATAAAAAATTAAACAACCGCTGTATTCAACGCACTTATTTGAAAAAGTTTTCATAGTTAACGCAGCCCGGATTTTGATGACCCAAAAAGTATAAAAAATAATTTATAGAATCACATTAAAAATAGCAAAAAAATTAATTTAAATTTACAAAAAAAAGAAAAGAAAAAAAAAGACCAAAAAGCCAATGAAAAATTAATTAGCACGAGACTAAGTCAAACACCCACTTGACAAACGGAAACTAAAATGTTTGCAACGCAAAACCACAATAATTACACTTGCATTTTGTTAAACAATTAACCTTGATTTACAAACTCTAGCTACCGCTTCCACTGATGTCACCATTTCAGTTTAGTAGCAGCGGCTCACTAGGAAGATGGCTTTTCCACCCATGTAAGTAGAGAAGGTATAGATTCATTTGAAGTCTATATTAATTATCTTCTCAGTCCAACAGTTGAATGAGGAATAATAAAATGTTTGGTTAGTCCATTTACAAAACTTATTAATATTCAACATACCCGTTTAAAAATTACCAAAAGATTAATAATTAAAGCATGTAAAAATGACCTATAAATTAGACATCTCTACAATCAGGGAATGGCAATAGTTTTTTTTAGCCCCACATCTTACTACGTTATATGTTTATGTACTAATTATGCTAATGGGTTAAGGACGAGGAAGGTTGAATCTAAGGGAATTGTTAGTGGAGAGTGGGAAACTATTTAGGGAAAATCATCCTCAGTACACCCGACAGGGATAAAACCACGATCTCCCTCCTGTCATCGGCAGTCTCATCGTACAAATGAATATTGTCTGTGATGTAAAAAAAAATAAAAAAAAAATAAAAGACAAATCAAGCTATGGGCCCTGATAATGAGCATTGCTTACTTTCATGTGTTATGTATGTTATGCAGTTCCCTTCAAACTTTAATATTATCTGGTTTGCACTTAACTGTTTTGTCGTGATAATTGTGGAGCGATTAACTTGACTTTGTTTGGCAGTCACAGTAACCGAATCTGGGTAGCTAGTTTTATTTTGCTCTGCATATTTCTACCCTTCCGGGTTATATGTTTTCAATTATATTAACGAAATACGATTGAGGAATGTTGAATTTATAAGAAAGATACCCTGATTTGCGTGGAGAGATTGGTAAAGGAACTATATAAGAAAATCCACTTTAAGCCTAATTTAAAACCATTACCTCCCTGTCACCTACAAACCAGAATATGTATGAGTCTGACACTTGTGTATGATAACTAGTTTCATTACAAGCAATTAGTATAGTGATATAGTCACGGCTGTAGGTTCTGTAAAAATATTGCTAAAATAAGGTGGAAAATTTAAAGATTTGTAATACTATGGATTTATCGCGCCTCGCTTTGGGCGTCAATTGTAAACACTACGGAATCAATCAACCCGCATTGGGCGTCGATTGAAACACTACGGATTAATTACTTGATATAAGAATGCTGTGATGATGTATAGGTTGTCTAAAGCTCCGTGATCGAGCGCCTATAATCACTGCATGGAAAAGATACCGTTTAAACAGCTGTTTATAGCTCCGTGACCGAGCGCCTATCATCACTGTATGGAAAAGATACTGTTTAACCAGCTGTCTATAGCTCCGTGACCGAGCGCCTATCATCACTGTATGGAAAAGATACTGTTTAACCAGCTGTCTATAGCTCCGTGA
>CABEEJ010005617.1:0-18843 GCA_901482245.1 Timema douglasi | reverse complement strand
TTCTGCCAAATACTATGCAGTTGTTCCTTTTAACAAGAATTGACGCAGTTATTCTTTTAACGAGAAAGATGGTATAATAATATACATTTTAGTGGTGAAATCCTTTTCACATTGTTTCTGAGAAGCTCATGTTTCTTCATGGATGAATCTTAAAAGGATACTCTACCTATATTACTTTAAATAAAATTTACCTTCATCCATTACTTTTTACATAACTTAGATTAATCCAAACCAATATCATTACAGATTACCTTCTATTTTTTTTTTTCAAATTGTTACTTTCAGAAAACCAAACGAAAATAGAGTTCATAACTCAGAATCTGTTTTTTCCACTAAATAACGATGATGGTGGTGTAACATATGAAACCACTGTCAAAAATAAAAAGGAGTTATATAACAGGTAATATCATGTTACATATTTGTGATCATTATCATCATCATCATTTGAAAATATAATATAATCATTTGTATGTGTCTGGCACTGTGTTCCTACCCGGGGTTTATAAAAAGCTGTTGGCCACCTCTTTGGTCACGTGGTCTTTTTTCTTGGCTCCATTAGAGTAATTATCACATGTGCGTATTACCTGAACCGGTAGTAAGACGTGGTGATTAAAATATATATTATAAATATACAAAGCTGTTTTAAAAGACACTTAGGTACTCAAAGACTATCCTAGACGATTCATGCTGTGTGTGTTATAAGGCTATTATGTCTCAGCCGGAAGGTCACCATTTACATCCTTTCTCGTGATGGCCGTGAAATTGCTCACACCCAAATATCACTTTTAAAAATCAGTGCTCATATTGTTGGAACACTTTGTTCATAGTTGGGTGAGGCAAGCTACACCATAAATGTTCATTTGTTTTGGTTAGGTTGGTCCACAATTAATATATTTTATATGGGTAAGGGGACCCCTCACCTCTCCCTCCTCCAACAATTTGAAAAGCCGACTTTTCTATTGTTGTAGTGATTTATTAATTTTAAGGTACTACCTTCCACCTCCCCCTTCCACAATTTTGTTTAATATTTTTATTTATTCAATAGTTTTTCTTCAATTTGTTCATGATTGTATTGTAAGAAATTTCATTTGTTCGACATTTATTTTTGTAAAAACTCTTGTTTCTAGCCTCACACACACGACATAAGTTATTGTACAAGAGTGTGCCGTGTGAACACCCAATATCGTACAAGAGTGTGCCGTGCGAACATCCAATATCGTACAAGAGTGTGCCGTGCGAACATCCAATATTGTACAACGTCTGATTTGAATAGCTTACTGTATACACAGTATTGTACCTCGTAGAAATAGAATACGTCTTATATCACCCATCTTTATTGTACAATTTGCGAGTTATAAGAATGTAGATAGTCCTGTTTGATAGAGGCTTACAATTTTTAGTGATTTATTATATATTTATTAACAGCCAAATACCTGATCAAAACAAACACTGTGTAACTGAAAAAGTTAAAATAATGAGAGATTGAACCTAAAACATAAAGATTTTTAACAGTTTGGAAATCAAAATCAAAAATGAGGATAATCCTTTATTTTTTAGGAATGATCAGGTAAATGTTTATACTAAATTCAATAAAACAAAATTATTTTATAAATATGTGAACATAAAAAACGGGCCATTATGTCGTGTGTACCGGGATTAACTTACGTCATTTTGTTTTCAAACTAAAAGCCAGCTGTCGGTAGACCCTTAATTAAAAAAATATTTTTTTTTTGAATTTGTTTGTTTGGGATTGTTCATTTGCTTCTAACTTGGTTTTGTGTAAATGTTAATTAAACCTGTATAAATTAACTTGCTTGTGAAAAATCAACTTTAGTGTAATTCCGATTTTTCATAGTCGCAATGAGTTTTTTTTCTTTTAAATTTAGTCTGATCTGTTCAGTCAAAATGTGCATTTAGCTTTCATGACTTATTAAAACTAAAAAAAATATACAAAAGTATACTTTTTAGAGTGTATATTATTTCTACAACCAACATAATAGTTATTTGGTTTACTTTCAAGAATATAATGTTTGAGAACCAGTGTTGTGCTACCTTTTACGTACGTGAAATAGAGAGGGGGTGTTTAAAATCTTTCAATTACATTATTAAATATGTTTAATAATGTATTTTCATTGTGTCCACCATATCCTCTAGATAAACTTATGGCGTAGAGACAATACATTTCATAAGACGTGTACCCGCATTTGCGTATAGCAAACATGTAAAACTATTTAGAAAATTCACTGTCAATATAACCATCTGCTATTTGAAACCCAAATTTATTGACAAACCGATTCATACGAGGTCGACGCTTTAGCACACGTGTCATCCCCCCTTCCCCCCACACGGAATGTGGGATATAATGTCCCGACTTCACCAACTACAATAATACTACTATTAGTGTCAGAATTATTCACTAGCATTAGTTTTTGCATTGTGCCTATTACAAAATTTTAGAAACACATTTTTATCTCTTTAAATTTGTTCTCTACTTATTTCTATAACATTCAAGTGTGAACACATATAGGCTACTGTTGTTTATTTGATAAAAGTTTAGAACTTGGTCAAGACTTTTCTGTTTTCATTTAACTTTGTATAGACAAACATTCGATGAGTTAAACATAATTAGCGATAAATCTCTGGCTGTTTTGTTAAATATTGTAGGAAAGTTTAGTGTTATTTTTACAGAATATCAAGAGGAAGAAACAAATACATTAAATTTAGACAGAAAGGTTGAAATTAATGTCAGATTCTACCCAACAGCAAAACGGAAGCGAGTGAAGTGCTAGAATCCAGACAATTGGAATGCAAAACAGTAAGCTATTTAAACAGCTATCAAAACCTTTATTGGGGGTTATAATTGTATAATTAAATATCATACATGGATGAATGCATTTTTAACTAATGACAAAACAAATAATCTTAAAGATCGCGTATTTAAAAAAAATCCTGTTGGTTGCTTAAGGAAAAATTAATTAATAGTCTATGTTCGTGATTCTCATAAGTTTTTACTATACATAGGCTAATTATTTTATAGCAATAGTATGTGAGGCGATGTTTATGTTGCAGGAAAATAAAAATTTGGACAAAAAAGAAACCAATTTTAATTCAGCCAATTCAAACACAAGTATACATAAAACTCAACTAGAAAAAATTACTGATAAATATTATTAGATTCCTTTTGAAACTTCAGAACCTAATAAAAAAATGTATTACATTAGAAGGTAGAAGAATTGTTGACATAGGCTACATGTTCAAATGTATTAAATATACCGGTGTACACAACCCATTCGGCTGTACCTTTATTGACATGGAGCCGATTTAAAAGGATAAGATTTTCACATTAAAGTGTGAAATGTGTTTCAAAATAGTCAAAATATCAACAAATATCCCAGAAAATCTAAGCCCAAATGGGGAGGCAGTGTCCGGTATAGTGTCAACTGGAGGGGGATTTTCACAGTTGGAAGAGTTGACATCAGTTCTAAACATTCCGACGATTTCTAAGCCTACTTTTCTAAAAGCTCATACCAAAGTATCTGAGATTTACAATGACACAGCTTGGAAAGCAATGGAGGAAGCTGGAAGAGAAGAAGCAGCAGATGATGTCAATACAGACAACGCGCCTATTACAGCAGTCGTGGCAGATGGCGCGGTCCTTCCGTACGAACTACAATGCATCTTCTGGAACAGTAAGTATTTGCCAACTTAAATTATTATATGATGGCGTTTGATAAGTCTTAATGTTTGAATATTACTTAAGACATTTTTAAAATCTAACTATTACATAATTCTTATCAAACATACGATACTTTAATTGTAATTTTTGCATTATAAACCACATACTTATAAGATATTACTATTTAATTTGTTAGATGTTGACATACATGTTTTATTCCAGGCTTGTATCATTGGATACCAAACGAAAAAGGTGCTTTTCTTGGGAGTCCGCAATAAGTACTGCTCGTTTTGCGCTCGTTACTTGTCACAAAGTAAAGAAGTACCACAACATATTTGTTACCGGAACTGGAGCGAGTCTCGACCAGCATGGAGCAATGATTTAGCACTAGTGTTGAAACACACAATCTTATGCGAGTAATATGAGCGAGTCTCGACCAGCATGGAGGCAGATATAATTGTAGCAGGATTTAGCACTAGTGTTGAAACACACAATCTTATGCGAGTAATATGAGCGAGTCTCGACCAGCATGGAGGCAGATATAATTGTAGCAGGATTTAGCACTAGTGTTGAAACACACAATCTTATGCGAGTAATATTCAGTATAATAAATTATAATCTGGCAGCGTAACTGACCATATTTAACATTCAAAATTTATTTTATGCAGTGTGTCTATTCTGAAGCAATAAAAGCAGATGGCAGTGTGGTTAAGATAATGTGGACATTAATTTTTTGTGTGTTTATTATTTTTATTTATCTGTTCTATAAAGCTCATATCTAGAAATAAACGCTATTTTCTTGAAAATAAATTTGTATATATTTTAAATAAGCTAATTTATATATAAAAATTATAATTGTACTTTACTCACACAAATATTAATTAATGCAAAATGACAAAAAAAATGCTTTCCAAAATTTGGTTTTTAATTATAAATTTAGGATTTGGGGATAAAATAATATTAGACTTCGTAAAACAGTGAATTTGACCTATCTCTAATAAATACATGACTATGTAAATATTCTCTGAGCTAGCTAACGTTATTTTAGTTTGTACAAATATACTGTAGCTATATATTTAGATTCAAAGGGAATGTATTAGTTCGTTAAAATATGAAATGAATAATCCTAAGTTAAGTTGCGCATTCAAGTTTGAGCGTAGAGTACACATTAACTAGAGCGTCTATGACAGAATATAATTACCAGAGGATATCACATTTACAGATATGGACGGCTAATTGGCGATGGTGATAGCAGCGTCCATAGAAAGCTGATGGATTCAATGCCTTATGGTCCACTACTACCAGTGGAGAAAATTGAATGCCGTAACCATCTTCTAAGAAACTACTCCAGCCGTCTAAATGATATGGTGACAAACCAAAACTTGGGAGCGAATTTGAACGTAACGAAATAAGGAAAAGGTTACTTAGATTGCGAATAGCTGTACAAAAGGCAATATTGTTTGGACATAATCAAAACAACACTTTGTTACACTGGACAAGTGAACTGAAAAAATACATTTTGGAAAGTCCATATCATATTAAATTTGGTGATCATGGAAAGTGCTTAGAATGAAGCTAGTTCTGCAATGGGGTCCATGAAAGAGGGTGAAAAGAACTGGATTCCTGATTTGATGGAGTGTGGATTGTCCAGAGAGATTATGTCAGCAGTTAATTTAGTTGCTCATCATGCCCCTAGCTTGATTCCCAATGTGTGCAACAACCCAGCAGAAGTATATAATTCAGTTTTAGCCAAACTCATTGGGGGTAAAAGAGTAAATTATTCCCAAAGAGGCTCGTATTAAGCTCGTTGTCAAGCAGCTGTCACTTACTTGAACACAAAACAACTACATAAAATATACATAAATCAATGCAAAGAAGTCCAGGATTATATATAAAAAAAGTTAATTGCAAAAAAAAAAAGCCAAAACAAAAGAAAAACTCAGAAGCAGAGCAGAAGAAAATTACATTACACCACTGTTGGGCCAGGTGATGACTATAGACCGGCAAATATGCAGCAAAATTACCTGATTTGGCCACGTAAGAACTCGAGAAGAAGAAAGAAGAATTTTTGAAAAGACTTACATTATCTAGTGATAAACGGCTCAAGCTGACTACTAATACAGTACTTCAGAGTCACGGCAGGTTATGGCAGCATGAGCGCAGGAAACGGATTACAGCATCAATGGTAGGAAAATATGTACTCTACGTGCTAAAACAGTTCAGGCAATGATCTACTCAGAATTTTCAGGCCCTTCATTGACTAGGTATGGAATAGAAAAAGAATGCTTTGCCATTGAAGAGGTGGAACGTAGGCTTAATATATCTATACAGTGTACAGGACTGTGGATTGATAAGTAAAAACCATGCTTAGGTGCAACCCCTGATGGTCTTATTGAAGAGAATGGCATAGTGGAGATTAAGTGTCCTGCGAATCTAGCAAACGCTACTCCACAAGAAGCTATTGAAAAAACTATTGTTACATTTTGTAAGCTGATTGATGGCAATATGTTTTTAAAACCTGACCCTCAATACATGTACCAAGTACAGACTCAGTTACATATGACATTGCAGAGAATACTGTGTTTTTGTATTTTGGACACCTCTAGGTATGCTGCTGCAGAAAATTCATGTTGATCATAACTTTTGGGAGACCAAAATTAAGGTCGAAATTCACATTTTTTTATATGGAATGCCTACTTAATGAGCTGGTTGATCCTCGACACCCACGAGGCTTTAAAATCAGAGAGCTTATCACACTTTTATAAATGATTGGGGCTTTATCTAACCTTAGAGCTATTTAACCATTTTATTATTTACTATTGGTGAATGCAGTGCATAATATGTTTTTAAATAGCTTGCTAACTATTTTTTTATACACCTGAAAATTAGTTTGGTAGCTTTTATTATATTGACTAATTGGGCCAGTTTTTGATTATATGAAAAACAGCATCGATATATGTTAAAAATATGTAATTAACTGTTTATATTTTTTGTATATTTATCACCACTTTTGTACTTTATTACATTTATCTTGGACTATGTGTTGTGTAAAACAACAATGTTTTCCAATCTCTATTTACTTATTATGAATTATGATTGGGAAATTATTATAGTATGATTGTTTAGTGTCTTGCAAATTTATCTAAGTTGTCTAATTACACACTACATTCCAAATTTACTTTTAATTTATTATACCAGCTTTGATTCATATGACCCACTTTAGTGAAAATATAATTGTGAAAATAATTATATACGCTTTCGCAAAAAGATTATTAATTTAAAAAAGGGCTTTGAATAAAAAATATCATACCAAAGATGATTCTTTATATAAAGGAGAGTAATAAAGAACACAGGGAGGAAAAGTGATTGGGAAATCAAGGCTCCCAGATGATATCACATATAACTATATAAAGTGATTTTTACTGATTTAAGTATTGTTATCGTTTACTATATAAAGTGATGTTTACTGATTTAAGTCTTGTTATCGTTTACTATATAAAGTGATGTTTACTGATTTAAGTCTTGTTATCGCTTACTATATAAAGTGATGTTTACTAATTTAAGTCTTGTTATCGGTTACTATATAAAGTGATTTTTACTGATTTAAGTCTTGTTATCGCTTACTATATAAAGTGATGTTTACTAATTTAAGTCTTGTTATCACTTACTATATAAAGTGATGTTTACTAATTTAAGTCTTGTTATCGCTTACTATATAAAGTGATGTTTACTAATTTAAGTCTTGTTATCGTTTACTATATAAAGTGATGTTTACTGATTTAAGTCGTGTTATCGTTTACTATATAAAGTGATGTTTACTGATTTAAGTCTTGTTATCGTTCAGTATAAATACTATAATGTTCTAGCTCACTTTAAAATAATTAAACGGTAATATTTGGCGATAAAGTAGAAAGCAAATGTAATCAAATACTTTACCCTAGAGCTCTAACTTCAATAATAAGAGTAATTTTATTGGTAAATTTTAAAGTTTTTGTAATGTTAATAATATCAAAGTCCCTTGGTTTTGAAAATATGTTGCGCTAATTGTTATTTTGCCTTCATACAAAATAATTTGTCATAACTTATAGTGATGTTTGAAAGTTCCGTGCTGACTGTAGATATTGTAGACCAGCCATTTATGTGATAATTTGTCCGGGTCCCGTTTGGACAGGGCAGAATTCATCACGCGTGGGAAGACGGCGAGTTTCAAATGAAGTTATGAGCTTTACGCCTCAGACCATGTGACCAACGGTGTGGGTGTTAACAAAGATGTGGAACGAAGAGGTTTTTAATCTATTATACATTTCCGAGTTCTTATACAAAATTACTAGTTGTTTCTATGTCTAATATATCTAATAACTGCTATAAAAAGCAACGTCAATGTCCAATGTTAATTATAGTTAGACCTTGTAGTAGATTATTGAAATAAGTTAGAGAAGTATCATATTTTATATATACTACAAACTTAAACTTCCAAATACTAGGATCAATTACAAAATAAATAAATTAATTAGAACGATAAGTTTTTATTATTTAGTAAAATTAGGTATAACACTAGTAGTTTTAGCTATGATGTTATCAGTTTTCGTTCCCCAAACAAACGTTTGTAAAATTACTAGTGATTCTATATAACGTAATAGAATATCCTTCTTCTAATAAATTTGTTTGTCTAAATATTTAAAACTTATTTGCCGTTTTGTATTTATGTTTCTTAATGATGGATGCTTTTTTTCAAAAACACAAAACTATTATTTGTTCACCAACTATGTTATAAACAATTTAGTTATTAATATGAATGCATTAATTACACAACTTCTTTAACATTATAGCATTCAATAAATTATATTAGAGTATAACTCAAACGGGTAGTAAGACGAGGGGCTAAAATATATATATAAAAAATAAAGTATATTAAGAGATTCAAATTGCAGTATCCAGGAATAATATTATATTAGTAATAAATTGGATTAACATATTTTGTCCTTTGATTTTATTAAACATTTTTATGAATGATTTTGAGTAAACTAACAGATATAAACTTTTCAGATTACATATTTTATGGCTTGTATAAAATAGTTCAACAATGAAATGTGTTTGTTTGCCGGTATTTATATAAAGGTGTTTTGCACCACATAACAATATTGACTATCGGCTTTTGATTTTTCTAATGAGGGAGATACGACCAAAAGAAAGTACACCCACATTTTCTTAGTGGGAGCGTATAAAACCATTCTGGAATAATCATATTAATTTGGCTCAGCACGCCCGTCCAGCCGGGGTTAAGGCCCCCCGAACCTCCCACCACCCACAAACCAGATTAGATAAGTTTTACGTCTAGTCTGCATGCCCACCAATACGGGTATATTATATTATTGCCGGTTACAACTTGGGGCTAGTTCCTAAGCAGAGTAGATAAATATATAGATCATGTTTTTAGAAAATAATTATAAAATAACTGAAAACTTTCAATGAATTTGGTAACCTATAGCTTCATCTTGCCAAAATAAATTTAAATCTAAAATTATGCGTTGAGATTTGATTGTAAATTAATTACTTATAAGTATTCCTTTTCTAATTAAGTTCAGGTTTTAAGTCAAGTTGGAACAAGGTTTGTTTAGAGTCTCATTTTTCAATAAAGGCGAAATAAAGTTGGAGGCAGAAATACTATGATATTTGTTGGTAATTTCCCTCCCCCCCACCCCCTGTGAGCGGTGTATGAGAGAGAGGGCGTGTGTGGGTGCCACGCTGTGATTGGTCGCCTGTCAGTGGCGGACGACGCGCAGGTGTCACCAAAAGACCACGCGCGCGGAACTTTTGGATTCCCGCGCTATATAAAGTTGTGTGTGCTCGTCCCACTCCTCTCAGCAGATTCGAGTCACCCAACTCTGTCCGTCTGTCTGTCTGTCTGGTGTCAACCCTCGCTTCGTCAACAGGTCGTCTTCTCCCGTGGACAACTCTTGGACAACACTTGCGGCTCGACTTCAACTCAATTCTCGAGGTAACAATACTAGACCATGGCTAACATTTCATTGTTGGGGCTTTAACTGTAGGAGGGTGTAAATTTTAAATATTACCGGAACAAAGTTTGAATATTTGTTATATTACAATAAATAGAATTAAATATTTTACAAGTATGTAACTTTTAGGTTTTATATCTTTTACAGAATGTTATATTGCGAACACTTTCAACATATTCTGTCCTAATCCTATAAATTAAGCTATTTTCAAAACACGTAATTTAATAATTTCGTCATGTGAACATTAATTTGTGATGCATATTTAACAGCGCAAAATGATTTTTTTAAAACAAAAATGTATATTTCTTAAATTTAAATATTCCTACTGTCTAAGCTTGTAATTTTTGAATACGGAATTTTAATCCCGAATCAAGGTTGAAGCTACAAATTTTCGAAGCAAATTCAATGTTTTTAAAAAATTTTAGGTTTCAACCCCCCCTCCCCCTACCAGACACAATTAATTGAATACATATAAATAAAGAGTGTCACACCTTCCTAATTGTTCACGGTCAACAGAGCGACACTTTTAATATTATAAGAGTAAAATCCAAATCTAATCTTATACGTAAAGATTTTAAAAAAAGCTACAAATTTTAAATTTGTTTTGTTGGTCTATTTATATGTGATTAAACGTGAAATTAGTTTGTTATAAGAATGTATTTTTTCGCCTTAAACTTCAATTCACATTTTAATCTTAATTTGGTTGAACTTGCACATACATGTTAATATGATTTAATTGCATTTGGTTAAGGAAATACATAATATCAAATTTGCAACAACCAAAAAGATTGATGTTGTGGTTGGCACACCTGAATTTAGACCGAGAGGTCTGGTTTCAATATCGACTGGGTAAAGTGAAGGTGTTATAACAACTTTTACATTTGTGTCCATTGCTTTATTAGTGTATCTTGCGGTTTGATTAAATAGGCTGCACCCAATTAATAAAATGAGCAGATTTTACATTTCCGGGCACAATATGTTAAAAGATGTAACTTTCTAATAATACGCTATAGAATTGTACCAACTGTTAAACCACTTATTGCTACATCCCCTACTGCTAAAGTCCAATCTAGAAACGAAGAACCCTTTGACAATTTTAAAGTTGCTAAAACAAATTGAATATATTTACATCTAAACTGATGTCTTCTGAAACTCTCACTATTAATATAGGCCTTATAGTAATTGTATCAATATTCAAGTAACTATATTAATATACGGTAAAATATTGTAAATATTGACCACAAAAATGTATGTTTCTAATTTATTACTAATATTATTAGCACCGCGTCTTACTACCCGTTCGGGCTATACGCACACGCTAATGTGTAATGGTAGGGTGATTGGGAGATGAAATGGAGGACCTACAGTTTAACGTGGAATCCGAACCACGGTGGAGGCCTGGCATTCCACACAATAACAAGTTAAGATTAATACAAGTCTTGTCAGGGGTAAACAAAGGGTTTGGCAATCAGATAAATCTGTGCCGGGACCGTGGATTGAACCCCGCACCCCTAAGCACAGAAATCTGACACCTTAATCCTAAACCACCAGGTGACCTCTGTTTTCAATTTAAATATTATGTCACTTGCCCCCAGAATCTAACAATAGAACTCAACATATTCTTTTTGTTTTGAGTCGTCTTTAAAATCAGCCATATAATAATATTAATAATAGTAATAATAATATTTGTAAAGTAAAATTATAAATAATACGGTAAAAATAACATAATAATACCAGATTTGGCTATAATAATAATTGTAATATTTTATTAACTTTACATAACATACCATAAATATAAGGTATATTATCATAAATATTTTTCTTTGTCTTTAAAATAAAATACATTTTGGTTAATTTGTATTCATTGAATACTTTTAAATAAGTGTTGAGGTTCTAAGCGATTTACTTTTTATTTTAATTTTTAAATCAATTTCAAACTGATATTCAAATTAACAAAAGATATAAGGAAATGGTGTGTGGGGTGGGACCAGTGCTCTAGGTCTGGCCATTATACCTTCTCTTACCTCTGTTCTCCTGGGATATGGAGGAATTCATTTCCGAGGAGGTGAATGATTGCCACTATCACCAGATGGTCGGATGGTACGTGGAAATGATGACGGAGACAGTGGAGAGGACCTACAGTTTAGCATGGGTTCCGAACCACGGTGGGCGCCTGGCATTATTACACACATCATTCACAAAGCGTAAAAGAGCACACTTTGCCAGAGGTGAAGGAAGTAAGGAAATAATGTTCCAAAGATTGAAAGTAATATTTATTAAGGACACTTAATAAAATAGGAGTATTAATTTTATACTCGCGTTTGTTTTAACTGACACATGTAATATTTATATAATTAAATACAGAATTGTTATATACTTTTATGGTGACCCGTCGGTCTAGGTTTAAGGTGTCAGATTTCTGTGCTGGGTGTCCGGGGTTCAATCCTCGGTTACTCACAAATTTATCTGATTACCAAACCCTTCCTTCACCTCTGACAAGACATCTTGTGAATGTTTGGAATGTCGAGCCTCCACCGTGGTTCGGATTCCACGTTAAACTGTAGGTCCTCTCATTTCATCTCACAATCACCCTACCATTACACATTAGCGTAAGTGCATATAACCCGAACGGGTAGTAAGACGCGGTGCTAATAATGCAGTAAAATTAAAAATACATAGTATAACCCATAAATTCATAGATCGTCCTAAGATTGGTTCTAGAATACCTAGTAAAATCTTATAAACATATTTTAAGGTCTTGGTTGCAAATCATAGTTAATTATTCATCAATATTGCTATTTAGCCAAAACAGCACAAATATCAAGCAAGCTAATTTTGTTTGTTTTGTTTTTAATAAATTACTATATTTCAAAACATATTTTTATTTGTATAACTTTTTTTAGGATGTAATATACACACTTATTGATAAGTATTTTCTCAAATAAATGGCACGGTGAACTGCACAGACATTCTCCCGCTTTTATCTTAAAATATACATTTACTAAAAACTCAGATTTGTCAAACGAAATAATAAGTCTACATTACTCTAACGACCCTACACCAAATATCATAAATGAAATAATAAACAGTTACTTAATCTATGGCAAGAGAAACTAAGAACGTTGTTACAAAAAAATGGAGGAAAAAAAGTATTTGTCCACCAAAGAGGATAAGAATTAAAATTATTTTTAAATACATGAATTAAAAAGTATTTATATATTTTCTTTTAGCCTAAAAATAATTGTTTTTATAAAGACATATTTCAAATAAAAGATTTTTATCTTTAATAGTACCACAACTTTGAAATGAGAAGCTATTTCATATTTCAAATAGTTGCGGAGAAATGATGAAAAGTGGATGATTTCCCTCGTGTAAAAGTACCCTCAAAGTCCTTTTCACGAGAAAATGAGACTGTCTCTCTTGTTTATGATAATAAACAGGGTATAGATATAAAATCAAATCAAAATAATTCGAGAACATCTCGATTTAATAAATTTTTTCTTTTTTTTTTGACCCTCAGTAAATTTCCCTTAATTTTAGGTTTAGATATTTAATTCCAAGAATCCCTTGAGGATATATTATGAAAACCCCAGGTAGTAAGTCTTAACCCAATCGGTGAAACAGTTTCGGCTCTAGGACAGACAGACGGACAGACAGACGGACAGACAACATTGCGATAGCCACTATTTTTATTTCAGCCGGTAATGAAAAGTCGACATTTATCAAAATCTCGAGCTCGATTCTTTTTTTGACGATTACAATACTTTCTCTCCGAGTTGTCGAGAGAAAGTAAAAATATGTAAAATATTGTAAACTACACAAATAAATCTTGAAACCTATACTTCCTTATCAAATAAAACAAATACAAATGAATATTTTATTCTTAGAATTGTAATCAAGTTTACCGAAATATTTTCAGTTTTCGCACTGGCGGAGATATCTTCAAAGCGAATGTTGAAAGTCAGTGAGTGTAACATGAGTAGTGTGTGTGCACCCGGGACTACTTTTAGTGAGATGATTGAGAGTGGAGATTAAAATAAACTGTGAATATTACAGTTTTTATTTTTTTAAAGTATGCTATATTTGACAAAAGTAGTGAGATAATGGATTACTTTATTTGCTACTATATCTTATAGTAATACTAGTCTCTAACATGTTATTTAGGTTTATGCCACTCAAAAAAGAAGTGGGATACATTTTGAACTAGTCAAATATTTTATTTTAAAGAACATCGTGTACACATCCGCTCGGATATGATTAGTTTGTAAATTTACTACATCATTCTGGCGCTCAATGCCCACAACTATTCTAAATATTACGATTTTGGTGATGTTTGTCGATCAATGAGTAACATATACGCCCATCAGCGATTATATAGACTAAGGCGTCACTCATGCAGCAGATTGTGGCAGACAGGGAGATTAGTACTCGAATCCTGGTCGGGTGTACCTAGGGTCATTCGTACTTATTGGTTTCCCGCTGTCCTTCCATGCAAATATGGGTACATTTCTTCATCATCGCTACCCTTCTTCAATCCAACCTTGTATGGCGCTTATTGCCTTTAGACGATTGTAATCACTGGTCCATATATTACTATTATCTGTTTCCTATACTGCACGTGTGGCCGTCCTATTCCCACTTCTCACTCCAAGCTACTCTATTAGTGGCTGGATGGGTTGTAGGAGCCACTGTACATAGAAAGTTCATATTTGGAAACCTCAAAGATAACATTGACAAACCCACTATGTTTTTTTCTTATTTTACTGGTGAAAAGAATAGTCTTTGAAGACTTCCACTCCTATTGGTCACATCTATGTCACACTGATTAAAACATATAAATATTATAATACTACCCTCATTGGTGGTCGCTCTCATGTTGAACTGGCTGTACTGGGTATACTTAGGGTGTTATCTTTATAAATGGCCTTAACCTTTCCCTCCACGCAAATGCAGGAACATTTACTCTGAAAGTGTACCTTCGTACCGCATTAGCGTAGTTAATTTATTCATACAACCCGAACTGATGTTAGGACGCTGTTTAAAAATCAATACAAATAATCAAATAATCTTAGACTACCTTGTTAACAATTCAACAGATATAAATATTTGTTTGCATGTGTTTACTTATATTTTTAATTTTGATAAGCCATTCAAGCTTTCAGAACTATGAGTGGAGTAGGACAATAAAATAATGATTACATCATTTTGAACTACTTTAGATCTACAGTTTGATTTTCATAGGAAGATCTTTTATTTGAAAACTGGAAACTGATGTAGTCACAATGTCTGAAATAAAACTACTATAATAAATATTTATATTCTTAGTCTGGTTAGTAAATAGCACTGGGCAGCAAAGGTTTCCCTACTGTTTGTCCCAAAAGTGGAAATAGGTGACTCTAATAGTATTTTTTATGCTTCTTAAAATTTCTCTATCACACGAGGATTATAAGAGACACCCACTTAAACTTTAAAACATTAAGTTTATTTACAATATATCAATAGTAAAGGGCTATTTCACCTAAAATATATAAGTGTACGATTTTCTACTGTATTTGACTCAGGAACATCCATCTTAAGGGTCCAACAATAGTCAGAAAGCACACTTGAACTAAGCTTGCACTGGTACTGCTTTTTCATGCTAGAAATATCTTGGTGGAAATATTTGCTGTATTGGTCGCTGATTGCTTCAATTTTTGGGAATAAATCTAGGTGTGGATATAATAAATGTATTTTCAAAGGTATGTTATATCCCATTTTCTTGTAAATTTAAGAGCTCATCCACTTTTTATTTGTAGTTGTCTGCCTTATGTTTCCCTAAGAAGTTCGGGAAAATACTCTTGAAAGATTACCATGCCATTTTTTCAGCTTGTTTCAACTAACCATCGAAGTTCTCATTTTGAAATAGTTCTCTTATTTGAGATCCTACAACGATTCCCTCTCTGATATTTGCATCACAGACCCTTGGGAATTTTTTTATTAAATACGTAAATCCAAATCAGCTTCCAACTATTGCTCTTCATAAGATCATGCTTGAGATGATTTGGAGATAGATACACTTTTTCCGGATCAACAAATAGAGTATGGACAACGTTCTTATTTTCTGGGGTTCGTTATAGCCACTGCTTCTGGGTGTAGTGATTTATCCGGTCTCTGCTGTCCCACTCACAAGGGAAAGAACAGCACTTTGTGAAATTATGTTGTTTTCCAATAAAAAAAAAGAAGATTTTTGTGTCACTAAAGATATTCCATTTGTATCCTTCAAAATTGATTTCTTATAGTAGAAGATTCGTGCTCATAAATATTTTATATCTGCAGCATGAGTTAGTGACAAGGATGAAAACTTATTTTCATAGTAGAGAAGCACAACATTCAAGCTAACTTTAAAAGAATGATAAATAAGCACCACTTCTCTATTTTGTGCTCGTAAACAAGTGATTCCAAACAGATAGAACATATTTGCAAAAACAGGTCCATCTTCAAGAGAAAAGAAATATTTAAGATCAATTTGCATTTCTCTAAAAACACATACTTTTATTTCTTAGTAGAGGCGACCCCAACCTTCCAAATTGGAGCCTTGAATTTCTGCTTACATTTTAGATAGGTTCAAATCTTGGACAAGGTTATTTATATCTCCTGGGTTAAGTAAATGTGGTTCATAGGGTGAACAGAAACCTTTAGTAATTGGGGCAAGATTTTTATCATCTTCACCATGCTCTACAGGCTCTTCTGGTATAATATGACATTTTATGGAGGCTTTGACCCAAACACTTCTTCACAGGCCTCATACCAGGTGGAAATATCAGGATCCGGCCTCCACTCGTCTGGGGAACAATCACCTCATGCAAGGCTCCTATAACCCATCATGGATGTGTCCTTCTAGTGTAGCCAGACACATATTTTACGTGTGTAAGAGGGCAATTTATGGACCAACCACACCGTCCCTGTCATATCCTTGTCACCGCTGGGCAAATGGGTTTCCCCTCCCCACCGCCTTGACCAGCTTAGCCAGCCGGAGCAGTGGGCACCTCCTTCCATGAGTGCTGGACTCTCACATAGGGGTGCTAGCCCCTCGGAAGAAGTCAGAATCCTAGTCTCAGGAATCATCCCGAAGAGTATTCAGCCGAAGTTGCCCAGCGGCGACTTCGTGGAGGTGGCCTGATCAGCTTTCCCGGAAGGTACTGGCTACCAACCACTTAGTGTTTGGCGAGTAGGGGAGGCCACTTATCCCCATTTACTTCAACATAGAGATCTTGACATAGCTTTAATGACCCTTTAGATTAAGCCCTCCGTAAGTTGTCCAGGTCCACCACTCTGCCAAGATTTCCGGATGAGGAACAACCCTCAGGCAAAGAGTCGATGCCTTTTGTCTCGTCCGGATCAGGGTGGGTGCCACATGTGTGAGTTTGACTCAGAACCCTAAGCTCCAACCCCAAACCAGTGCTACCCCGAAAATTAAAGTGTGTCACAGAGCGTTTTGATTAACAATCTGTGGAGTGATTTTTTGATTCCCACCAAATCATTGGAAAAGCAAAATTAATGTGCCGAGAACCGTTTGACCAACCCATAAAGATTCTGACCTAAGTGCTACAATAAAAACTGAGGGGGCCCAATTTTGCAACCAAAGTAAAAGCTATAAAACACCTTAATGGGTTGAGTAAAACCACTTTTGTTATTTTTAAATGTTACCTCACCACAATTAATGTAGTAAAAATAGTCCGGATGATTACACAATTTATAGGCTTTGTGCCACCTGCTGTTCTAAGCACTATGAAATGTACACAAAATTACATAAATAACAGCTTGTGACAGATAAATACACAGAACGATATGTTTAAAGAACGAACTTTGACCAATTGGCCTGTAGCTATAGCTCAGACAGTAAGCAGGCAAACCTCTGACTGTGAGCCGTGGCTAC
Organism: Timema douglasi; assembly: GCA_901482245.1. Taxonomy (NCBI): domain Eukaryota; kingdom Metazoa; phylum Arthropoda; class Insecta; order Phasmatodea; family Timematidae; genus Timema; species Timema douglasi. Next base: position 1,235 of record CABEEJ010005617.1, on the reverse strand, counting down.
AGACAAAGAAGTAACTTTCATTAACAGACAGAACCCTCTTTCAAGTTCGAATGATAAGGTAGGATTCACAAACAAACGGCCCGCAAGTCATAGCTGACCGGCCCGTTTGTCTGCAATATCTTTATCCGAACTGCGTTTATGTACTCACACAAAATACAATAATTTAACTTTAGTGTTTACTACATAATTTTAAATAACGGAAACCCTTACAACTATTTAAAACTATCCTATATTTTTGTTTTAACTTTAATTACTTTTGTGAATGTGGGGAATGCCAGTTCTCCACCGTGGTTCGGATTCCACGTTAAACTGTAGGTCCTCCATTTCATCTCACAATCACCCTACCATTACACATTAGCGTAAGTGCGTACAACCCGAATGGGTAGTAAGACGCGGTGCTAATAATAATAATTTTAATTACTTGAGTGTGGGAATTTTAATTTACACCAGGAAAATACCAGTTTTTAAATAATTTCAAGTATACATTAATGATTTTAAATACATAGCATCAAATAGCTATTATAGACCTACATTAGTTGCCACGAGGTAGGTATCTAGCCTTCCTCTATCAAATAGTCATGTTTTGACAGGGTCTTAATATGTGGGATTGTTTTATAGGCTTCTATATAAGATATCACACATTTAAAAAACTTTAGAGTTAAAATCTAAACTATTTAACTTATCAGAACTTTAGCCTTAATTTTGGTGAAAACAATATTTAAAAATATCTTACCTCTTCTTAAATAAATTGCTATATTTAGACTGCTGCAATTCTCCTCAGTGCTCCTTTACAAATAATTGCAGTTGACAGCCAGTCCCTTAGTTTAAAAAAAAGAAAGGGTTCATTGTGTTTGAAATTTTCTTTGTAATTTGCAGTCAGAGTAAACTTATTTGTGTGGCAGGATTATGTTAATTAGGGACTGTGGTGGGGGTGTAGAGACGGGGGAGGGCGCTACCTGAAGCTTGCTCGGTGACCGCCAGCCTACACGTTAACTCGAGGAGCTCATATTTTGTATCTACCTTCTAGTACATTCGAGTTTAAAGTGAGTAGTTTAACAAATGCTCACTTGATTGCGCTGTAGTCACTAGTGATGGCAAATAGCGATCCCAACGTTGAAGGTGTAAAGCCTCGAAAAGGAGTTCAACACGTGTGGCTGTGGCTCTGTTATTTCCTTCTCTGTGGCTGTGGCTCTGTTATTTCCTTCTCTGTGGCTGTGGCCCTGTTATTTCCTTCT
>CABEEJ010005616.1:33765-48127 GCA_901482245.1 Timema douglasi | reverse complement strand
AGACGACACCTACCTAAACTCGAATGGAATGGGCCAGTTTCCTATGCGAGAACGGCCCATTCCATTCGGGTTTAGGTAGGTGTCGTATTGTATTTAGTGTAGCGCCGCACTTGAGGCGTACTAAATTTGACTATGAAACTGGCCCTATATATACCTTTGCATTTTGTAATAGGTTTTCTGTCTTACAACATATTCATTCATTTTATCAGTGAACAAAACAACCGATGCACCCTGTCCTGTCCTTCAGCTCTCATAAACTATTTATTTCTTTAAAGTCATCTAATATTAGAATCCTAAGTCTCTTTAAACTCCCTCCCTTTTCCTTTAACTTTTCCTTCTATGATGTCGTGAAGAAGACAATCCCTCCTAAGGAAATGTTTGATCCAGTTTGTTTGGCACCGATGAACCACAACCGAAATGGTTCTCTTCTCACCAACACACTCTTCTTAGGACCTCTTCATTTGTCACCCTCTCTATCCACCTGATGTCCTCAATTTGTCTCCTGTAGCACATTTCAAAGGCCTCCGAGTGCCATTGGGTTTGACGACTTATATGGTCTCAATCCAAGGACAATAAAAACTATTACATCTCAAGTCATAATAGAGCTCATGTAAGTACTACTAAACACAATTTTTGTTACGGTTATCATTGATTACATTTTAAATAGCTAGGAGAATTTAGATCTACTGATATTATCTCTTATAAATTATATCTGAATAACATATGACATGACGTTTTAAATTGTATATATCAATGTACTTTTAGTCTTTTTTACTTTCTTGCTATCTTACAGGTATTGTGATCGTCCAAAAAATCGAACTCAAGACTTTGATGAATTTTGACCTTTAATGACCCCCCGAATAAAAAAAAATTGTTTTTGAATTTATATCTGTATGTCTGTATCTCAAACTAGAGCCTAAAAAAATTTACCGATCTGGCTAAAACTTAAGGGTTTTCATAGGGTTGCCCCGAGAATTTTTTGGAATTGGATATTCAATCCTACATTATTTCTGTGGTCAATATCTCTTTTTCTCAACTGAAGGTCAATTTCATTTCAAAACATTTATAAATATGCCAAACAAAGTGGGTACTATTAATATCTCATCAAAATGACTTTAAAGGTTCCGGTCTGATGCGTATATTCTCATTTTCTATCATGTCTCCGAAACTTTTAATTGAGATATAAAATCACTTATAAATGCAAATAAGTAGATCTGTTTTTTAGTTAAAATCTTTTATTTGAAACTTCCTATATATTATTTCTGTTGTCATCATCAATTTTTATCAAATAATACAAAACCTACAGCAATAAATAAGGTATCCGTGGATAGGTTTTTTTACCGACATGACACAGCATACTCATACTCTCATTTTACGTGAAAGCACATCGTTTGTTTAAAATTTAAGTTAAAAGTAAAATCTAGCAAAATGTTTGTATCAATTACTGAAAATAAACTCTCTTTACTATTTTCTGTGTAAACACATCACTGAGTATTAAATTTACAAAACTAAAAAAAAAACTCAATCTTTTTTTTTGTAAGGGGCGGGAAGAGGAAGGGAAGGTTGAATATGTGAAAGTTTCGTAAGGGCTTACTGGTAGCTTTCAAGCTGTACTCATTTTTCAAAAATTAAAGATAAAGTATTGCTACCATAAAAAGTGTTTTTAACGCCGTTTGTCTGTGTGCCTGCGTGTCTGTCAAACTCTTAAATTAAGAGCAGTTTACCAATGGGTAAAAAGAGAAAAAGTCAATTTTCTCAAAATCTGATCTAACGATTTTGATTAAAATTCGTATCTAGACGTTGATTATAAACAAATTAAATTTTCATTTTCCCATGAAAATGACTTTAAGGTTATTTACAGAAGCCAAAATGTCTATATCTCCGCAACTATTTGACATATTAAATAATTTAACATTGTAAAATGTCAGCACTATTAAAACAAAAAACATTTATATGAAATATATTTTTATAAAAGCAACAGTTTCTTTGATATTGGCAAATATATTGATACAATTTTGTGATCTTTAGTTGTAAAGAGATACTACTTGAGTCTTAACACAATAATTCTCCAATGCTATAGAGTAAGCAATTAAGTCTTTCAAGAAGTTGATGCTATTTTTCATTTAACCTCTTAGGGGAAATATTTGTACAGCACAGGGACGAGGCCAGGAGTTTCGGGAAAATGGAGAGGGATGCCGGTGTTCTCATCGGTATCGGGTCAGGGTGGGGGGCCTCAAACATTTTGACATAAAAATACTTAAAATATGAGAGTAAATCCTTAAGTAATTTTTTGGTATAACGCTAAACTTGAAAATAATCCTCTATTGAAGGGTATAACTCGAAATTTGCCATTGGTATTAAGATTTATTAAAAGAAAATAACAAAAATATCAACAAATAGTGATTATTAAGAGGGAAATAAGTTTAAAAATAATATCAATTAGTATATAAATATTTTATAGCTATTAAATTAATTAGACAAAAATATGATATTATTCAGATCTCGAACCATCGAAGTTTAAATCCACTCTATAGTTTAGCTAGTTATTTCTCATTCTAAATTGAAATTTTACCACTAAGCCATTCTAACACGTTATGTGTGTGGTATTATTCAAAGATTTTGTCTAAATCAATTTATTTAACAAACATCTTTTTTTAAAGTTCTTTATTCATTATTAATAATTGAAATAGTAATAATTAAAATGATTAAATAAATTTAAACCTAAACAATGTTTTTACAACAAGGTGAGAGGCGCGCCACTTAAATTTGAGTAGTTTCATTAATACCCATTTTCACCACTTTAATACTTAATATGATTTTCTTTAGTATTTATAATAATTACCGTATATTAATAATTTAATAATACTACCAATAACATTTTATAAAAAAAATATGGTTAGTGAGATAGTATTACGTGATAATAAAACTAGTAATGACTTTAAAATTGATTTAATTGGTTTAATTTCTTGAAGGGGCACGTAACCCCCACACCGCCCTCCTAGATCTGCCCCTGGTACAGAAATGATCTCCCTCATTTTAGACTCAATAATCAATAATTCTCTATTTTATTGTACAAAATTTATAAAATAGGAATTTAATAGCAATGTGATAACCATAAGATGGGCAACCCATAGTAAAATGCCTAAAATTTAAACGGGAACTCTAAATTTTAATACGAAGTGTTGACCTTTGATGACCCAATATCGATATTTTTTTATTGGTATGGATATAAAAAAGAAGACGTTTATTCTTTAAAAATAAAAATATAAAATTTTAAACCGTGAATCAAAGTTTATTTACGTATGTATAGCTTAATTGTTTCTCGGATCGTTAGTGTATACTATACAATCAAATTTGAGTAGATATCTTCATTTTTAACAAATAGAGTGGGAAAGTCCGTGTGACGTTCAATACCATTTATTTTGACTGTTAAAGACTTTGACAACAAAATCCTACATTACTATTTTATATATGCGTACAATAACATATTATGAATTATATTAATAAACGAGGGACAACGCCAGGTAAAAGAACCCAAGATACTCTGATAAATATACAACGTGCTAATGACTGGCTAAGCTAACCTTCCCCCTTTAAAAATTTACACTTCCCGACACAGATTTATCTGATTACCAAACCTTTCCTTCACCTCTGACAAGACATCTTGTGAATGTGGGGAATGCCAGGCCTCCACCGTGGTTTGGATTCCACGTTAAACTGTAGGTCNCCAAACCCTTCCTTCACCTCTGACAAGACATCTTGTGAATGTGAGGAATGCCAGTCCTCCACCATGGTTCGGATTCCACGTTAAACTGTAGGTCCTCCATTTCATCTCACAATCACCCTACCATTACACATTAGCGTAAGTGCGTATAACCCGAACGGGTAGTAAGACGCGGTGCTAATAATAATAATTATTATTATTATTCGAATATATAGGTCTAGAAACAAACTATGTCTTGAAATATTAATATGGCAAACTGGATATAAAGGTGCCCATTAATAATAAGTTTAATAATAATAATAATAATCCATGTTATTGTCAGCAAGACATACAATATTATAAGTTCCCTAGCTGTTCGAATGGATCTCAAGCCTCCTTATTGAAGCCCACTGAGGCAAAACACGACCGTGAAATGGCACAGCAGAGTAACGGGTGTCGTAGTGGGTCACCCCCACCTAGGTAGGCGGTATATCGGTCCGTATCAGTCCACCTTGAGTGATGTGTCCCCCCTGTGGTTGACGTGCATTACAAGTAGTTGGTTTATTGCACCGACTACATGTCCTAACATACCCACTGACCGCTCTGTCACGGGCCACGGGAAAACTGAGTCACTTACGATCAACAAGAGAATGGCGGGGCAGGACAGGACAACTGGGATGGACAATATAGTTACTTATTGTTCTACTTGGTCAGATGGATACTATAAGGTTTCTTCGGTCGCTTTGCATATTCCTAGAATTGGGAAATCAATCCAGGTCAGGAACTTTATTTTTAAAATATTCATTGGAGCTATGAGACACATTGAAGTGGAAACTCATCCCACATACTTTAATATATATTTTATATTTTTAGCACCGAGTCTTACTACCCGTTTGGGTTATACGCTTTAAGTACTAATTACGCTAATGGATTAGGAATTGGGAAGGGTGAATTAGAGGAAGTGAACCCGCATCTGCGTGGAGGAAGAGTGGAAAACCATTTAGGGAAAACCACCCCCAGTTCACCCGACCGAGATTTGAACATCGATCTCCCCGTCCTCAGCAGTCGAGCTTGACACGACTAGCGTGTTAACCAACTACGCCACCGAGGTGGGTTACATACTCTAAGAAGCTGTTAATTATTTCAAAATATGTATCATATCAAAATTGAGGGGAGAGCCTCTAGAATCTACATATAATAAATGAACCACCCCTTAAATTATAGGTTTAGTATTTTTTTTTATAAAATAGCAAATAGAACGACATTTCGCATTATACATCTCAATTCTGAGATTAAATTAAATTCTTAATATCATGGATCAAGCTTTCTACAAACAGACCATGGCATTTTTATATGCTTATTATTTAAAATTAAAAATATATATTATGATGTTTGTAGTGGTCAAGAATCTCTAGGATTGCCATTCCAATAATAAATACAAAAGTATGGATATGTTTATTAAAGTAATTTGAACCAATTATAAGTATATTTTTAATATTTCAACATGAATTTATCACCAAGACTACTATAATTGATACCATACTCTTCCAAGAGAAGTTAATATAACTTTAATTGATATTCTGAATTTATTGTTGCTGTGGTCATTGAAATGTCAACACACAATAAGTTTCCTCAATTTACCCAGTAACTCTCTGGGTATTATGTTGGCCTAGCTTACGGGAAATGTCATATTGCTAATAGTCTAGATAAGAATGCTCGCTTCCTTCAGAGAAAATGGAGTGTATGTTTTGACCAGCAACATAATTATCTCCTTCAATGCAGATTTAATTTGGTGTTTTGAGCCCCAAAATATCTAAAAACTTAAAACAAAATTTTCTTATAAAGCACATAGCTTATTGATAGTAAGTAGACAGTAAACATTTATTATATTAAATAAATCATTTTAATATTTTGTATGTAAAACAAACATAAAGTTACGTGATATCATACAAGCCATTTTAGTGATTGTCTCCATCTTTACTCCAACTTCTTTTGGAAGATTCTAAAACGTTTTATAATTATTATGACTATGGTTGTGTCATGATATTGATTGTTTATTTTATTAATTAGTTCTAGTCCCATGCATTTAAAAAATATAATTTTCAATTTGATCTTGAGATTTCTTGGTTTCAGGCACAAATATTTCTACAAATACTGTCCCTAAGGCACAAAGAATTTGAGTACTAGATATTTATAGCCACCATTTCAAGATTGGCGATACACTTGATCTAGTTATTATTAACTAATGGTACAATTAGGGACAGCCAAGCAAAGAATTATATAAAAAATATATTAATATATTTCAAATGAGTATTTATTTATTCTAGTTTCCAAAGCTTTCTCCAAACTTGAATACTAGTTTTATATTCAAAATATATTTAAGATTTTAATATAGCTACTTATATTATACCTAGAGGCCAGAATAATACTCAGAAGTATTTATCGGTTTATTTAAGAGCAGGTTGCTGCGTTTTAAATAGTAAATATTCCAAATATAGTATGTTTGATTTTATAATGGTTGAATACAATTACCTCAAAATGGTAAAATGAGAGAGGACTAAACCTCAAACTATAAGTCACTTTTATAAAAGCTTTTTTGTTTCCAAGTTTGAGCAAAATTGATTTATAATTTAATACTTTGATAAGAATGCACAGTCACCTGCGGTTATAGAGAAACAATTATAGAATTGATCATATAAATTGTACATTAAATAAAATCATTAGTTAAACTTACTCATGAATAAATACCCCGAACCTACTCAGTAACGAGAAACTAGATATCTTGACTTTTACTTCCCGTGATTACCTATACAATTAATACAAAGGAAACCACAAGTGTTTAAAAGAGGTAGATTAAAATTGAAATGTAGAAATTATATAGATGAGTTACATGCCTCATTAGTAAAGACAACTGACGGGAGAGTAAAATATATTTAACATCCCAATAATGAATTGATTCATACATAACTTCAATTATTACAGAATTAATTGATTCATAAATAACTTCCACCTATTACAAAAGTAATTGATTCATAAACAACTTCACTTAACACAGAATGAATTGATTCATAAATAACTTCACTTATTACAGAATAAATTGATTCATAAATAACTTCACTCATACAGATTAAATTGATTCATAAATAACTTCACTCATTACAGATTAAATTGATACATAAATAGCTTAACTCATTACATAATTAATTGATTCATAAACAGCTTCACTCATTACAGAATAAATTGATTCATAAATAGCTTCACTCATTACAGAATAAATTGATTCATAAATAGCTTAACTCATTACATAATTAATTGATTCATAAATAGCTTAACTCATTACATAATTAATTGATTCATAAATAGCTTCACTCATTACAGAATAAATTGATTCATAAATAGCTTAACTCATTACAGAATAAATTGATTGATAAATAGCTTAACTCATTACATAACTAATTGATTCATAAATAGCTTCACTCATTACAGAATAAATTGATTCATAGATAGCTTCACTCATTACAGAATAAATTGATTCATAAATAGCTTAACTCATTACATAATTAATTTATTCTATAAATAGCTTCACTCATTACAGAATAAATTGATTCATAAATAGCTTAACTCATTACAGAATAAATTGATTGATAAATAGCTTAACTCATTACATAACTAATTGATTCATAAATAGCTTCACTCATTACAGAATAAATTGATTCATAGATAGCTTCACTCATTACAGAATAAATTGATTCATAAATAGCTTAACTCATTACATAATTAATTTATTCATAAATAGCTTCACTCATTACAGAATAAATTGATTCATAAATAGCTTAACTCATTACATAATTAATTGATTCATAAATAGCTTCACTCATTACAGAATAAATTGATTCATAAATAGCTTAACTCATTACAGAATAAATTGATTCATAAATAGCTTCACTCATTACATAACTAATTGATTCAAAAATAACTTCACTCATTACAGAATAAATTGATTCATAAACAACTTCACTTATTTCAGATCAGACTTACAGTACTGTCAACGTAGATATATTAACTATATCACTCGCTCTCTAAACAAAAGTTGACCATGACGTAGATTTCAATATTGATTTTATCTATCTAAAGGGCTTTGTTTTTTGTAGAAAAATAGTCAATAATATGTTGTTAATTAACTAGACTACGAGTACATTTTCTCTTCTCATTTGATTGAATTAGGGGTTTTGTTCTTTGTGGTACTTTGTATGATCTGGTTTTACCAACTGAAAGGTTTTTTTCTATAGATTCAAACTTTATATTATCTTGGGAGTTTGTGTACTTGAAGAACATTAGCGAAGACCTCACACTAAAAAATAAAATATTAAAATGAAGGTTGAGTGTGAATCAAAACCATAATAAATATTTATTATTTAAGATGTTTATTAAAAATAATTCTGTACCTTAGCTAGATGTTGACATAATTTATCAAAATATTGTATTATTTTATTATTTAAATCCATAGAAGTATTTATTTTTAGAGAACAATTAAATTCATTTCAACTATGGCTTTTATCTGAATTCTGTTTCAAAGGAAAGATTGATATTCAAATATCCTTGATATTTTCTAAAGGATTTTGGCAAATGGATATACCTTTTAAATATTTAATATTAGCCTAGTATTTAGAAAGTGAAAAATACAGAACAATTGTAATAACAATAATACCCGTGCGATGGGATGTTAAACATATTTATCGTAATACCAAACTATTTATTATATATACCATAAATAATGTAAAATTTTGATAGCGAATACATCATTTAAATTATTTCAAGATTACTTTAGTCGTTATAAAAATATATCGCAGCATAAAATAAAATATTTACTCATAAAACTAATAACATAATAATTCGATATTTTAATTAAATATGAACAAGAATAATTAAGTTAAAAAGGTAATGTCTATAGTAATGATCTACCGTTAAGTTATCCAGGGATCGTTGCGTAATCAGGGTCATTCTTCAATCATATTTAAATGCAGCGTCTGTTATGGACGTGTGAATATCACCTGCTACTATAAGCTATCATTGATATCCCTCGGTTGTGGCTTTATGCTGTCAATAGTACTAATACATGTTACATTAGCTTGTTCTCAGATACAGCGGATATATGTAATGATAATCGTTCATCCCCCAAGCTTTGCCTTTCATAATACTATATATAATATAGCGTTGCTATTTTCCATGTTGTTTTGCTGTTTAAAACAACTATTTAGAATTAATTTGATCAAAATTCATTACCAAACAGCTTAAAACGCTAGAATGTAATGTCAGTAATCATTTACAGAGCCTAATATGTGACACAAAAGGGGTGTCGTTTAAGACACGATAGCGACTTTTTCTAACGAATCTAATCAAAAGTCATTATTAACGTGAACAAGACTAAAATGTATGGTTAAGAGATAATTTAATTCCAAATAATATAAATCAATATATTTTACCATGAAAATACTCCAAATTGATTAAAGGTCATTCTAAAAATATATAAACGCTAAGATATTTGGCCCAGTGATTATTTAAACCCAGTTGATACAAATATTTATGTTTGGGATCGAAATTAATTCAAACCATTTAAACTGTGGATTTTTGTATGAAATAACTATTTTGATTGAAATTTAACAAGTCATTATAAAATGCCTAAGAGTCTATAGTGTATTATTGTGTGACGATTTAAATCTAAATATAAAAAATGTGGATATTTGAAACTAAACTTGTCTAAAGTCTTTCCAAACCACTACGAACGCTAAAATGTAATGTCATTGATCATTTAAACCCAAATTGTACCAATTGTAGTGTAACCGTCCTGAATTCATGTCAAACTAGGATGGGTCATAGAAAGAGCATTGGCGCACCAAATTCCCAACTAAGCTTTGTATTTTTTTTATATGAGATCAGTATCTTTTTAATAATTTGGTAAATTTAGTCAATCCTTGGACAACTTTGATATGTACTGTACAGCTAAAGTGTGGACATGCCTTTTTGAATAAGTTTGGGATTTAAGTTTATCATAGTGATTTAACTATTTAAAAACATCAGAGTACACTCATAGGCACACTCGTATTAACGGTTCTTGTTTGGTATCTTCTTGTTTTATCCGTCTGATATATCAGAAACTTCTATTATTATTTAGGTGACCTGGTGGTCTAGGAGTAAGGTGTCGGAATTCTGTGCTGGCGGCAGGGGTTCAATCCTCGGTCCCGGCACAGATTTATCTGATTACCAAACCCTTCCTTCACCTCTGACAAGACATCTTGTGAATGTGGGGAGTGCCAGTCCTCCACCGTGGTTCGGATTCCACGTTAAACTGTAGGTCCTCCATTTCATCTCGCAATCACCCTACCATTACACATTAGCGTAAGTGCGTATACCCCGAACGGGTAGTAAGACGCGGTGCTAATAATAATAATAATAATAATAATAACAATGCTATTATTTGAGACAGATCTACCAGGACGGGATGCGTGACGGGGGTTGTATTTCCTAACTGACGAATCACCCTGTCGTTTTGATGTACACACCCGTGAGGGGTAAGACACGACCGACCCAAGGGGGTTGATTGGACGATGAGGGGGGGGGGCGTTGTGTGGCTTCTTTGGTCTTCTGGCCCTCAGTCCAAGAGACTTGTTTCTATGTGAGTGCATAGTCTCTCACATTTGTTGATGATCCCGTGTCGAGACTGCGTGCTGCCTGCACGACCATCCATGTAGGCATATAGCATGGTGTTATTTTAAATGCAAACACATACGTATTCAATTTTAATTATTTTATTTAGCTATTGCTTGCTTGCATATATATATAACGAATTATGGTTATCAAACTTATCATTATCATTTATTTATAATATTTATAAGAATTAAACAATTAGGATGACATAATCTACTTTGGTCAGGGATCTTACAAAAGTAATAATTTGGTTTGACGCTGACTAAGATTTTGGAACTTTGATCCTTTTCAAGCGTACCATCATAAGGTTAGACTTAATCAAATTAGTTTTTACTTTACCACCCAAAAAATGTTAACTCACTCCCTTTAAGACTCTACTATCCATATTACACGCCATTAAGTAGAATATTGACATTCCAGAAAGGCAGTATGTAATACTCTTTAACCATCAGACGTTCGTTCAACTCACTTTTCTTGATGTTTCTTACTTACCTACTCTATGCCTTTAGACACCAGAAAATTAATCGCAACACTTACACAATTACGACACCTATATTTGTTTTGAGCTAGCTCCATCAAGTCCACCTCATTAAAACATATCCAGGGGGGTTCCATACGCCAAGCTGACTGTTGGATCCACGCTTAAAGGTCAGCAAATATTTCATTATTTACTTACTGTAAGGCACCAGAAACTCGAATGTTCATTGATACACTTACAAAAGAACGCAGGCTATCCCTATCTTGGGCTAGTTTTATCCTGTTCACTATATTACACATTATTCCTATCTTGGGAGAGTTCTATCCAGTCCACTTCATTAAACTCTATCTTCACCTTGAGCTAGTTCTATCCAGTCCACCTCATTACACACTATCCCTATTTTTATTTAGTTCTATCCAATACACTTAGCTACACATTATCCCTACCTTGAGCTAGTTCTATCCAGTCTACCTCATTACACACTATCCTTATCTTTAGTTAGTTCTATCCAGTCCACCTCACTACACCTTATTTATATCGTGAGCTAATTCTATCCAGTACACTTCATGTAACATTTTACATGCTACATGAGTTATAAAATCAAATTTTTATTAAAATAAAACCCATAAGCAATTCTAAAACATATACTCATTTCCTAGATAATAATCTTAGATAGAACAGCTATTTAACATAGCCTATGGTTTCTAAGAATTATAAATGCATACTTACCCCGTTTAACACGTGCTCAATACTTGCCTCTATACTCACTCTCTCCACACATGCCCAGTGCTCGGCATCAACTGACCGACAGGGCCATACAGACCAACTGACAGACAGGGTCTTACCGACCAACTGACCGACAGGGCCATACCGACCAACTGACCGACAGGGCCATACCGACCAACTGACCGACAGGGACATACCGACCAATTGACCGACAGGGTCATACAGACCAACTGACCGACAGGGCCATACCGACCAACTGACCGACAGGGCCATACCTACCAGCTGACCGACAGGGCCATACCGACCAACTGACCGACAGGGCCACACCGACCAACTGACCGACAGGGTCATGCCGACCAATTGACCGACAGGGCCATACTGACCAATTGACTGACAGGGCCATACCGACCAACTGACCGACAGGGCCACACCGACCAACTGACTGACAGGGCCATGCCGACCAATTGACCGACAGGACCATACCGACCAATTGACTGACAGGGCCATACCAACCAACTGACCGACAGGGCCATACCGACCAACTGACCAGCCAGCCCGAGTGACATCACTTCCAGAAATGATATGTTCGGAACTTTATCTAGCTTATTCCAGGCGGAAAAAAAGGATAGAGTATATGGATCTCGAAACGTCTGCCACGTGCCAGAATATTCTAGTTCCTTAGTGCTAGAGTGAGAGAAACTCCGATCCTTTTTTCCTTGTCACCCCTCCACCCCGTTTTCCACTCTACCTCTCCTGGGTTATGGTATTACATATAAACCATGTAGTGACATTAATGAGCACTCTTGACGGCACTTAGACTTAAGGCGCTACACTAGTGGTGTCCATCAGACAAATATGTAAGCTAAATATTTCTGTCAATATTGTTTTTGTATAACTTTAGTATGTTAAAAAAAAGTCTTAGTATTTTCCCATCAGGAAAATATCCTTGCTTTTGTCTAAATCTTTTTTGATTTACATTAGTGAACTTTTGAATATTTCTTGTTGAGGAAATAAGCTTTATAAGTTATAATTCATATTGTAATTTGTGTAACTTTATTAATATTTTCACATCAGGAAAATGTATTTTTTTATTTATGTTAGTTATACTTTTTGATAGTTCTTATGGAGGAAACTACTAATCATTTAAAGTTAGTATGGAATATGCCATGAATAGTTTTTGTAATATCAACATATTGTCCCATCTGTAAAATATCATTACGTTATTTTTATTAATTTAAATTATGTTGGTGAATATCGTATTAGTTTCTAGTGAAGAGCTGAACTTTTTTGAATCAATGATCCATGGATTATGCGTTTATTAGGCTTTATATTAAATTATTTTCCCATCAATAAAATATCTCAACTTTGTTTATGTCTTATCAGGGATCACATTTGACTGATTGTAAGTAAAGTCTTTCTTTATGAAATATTAAATATGTTCCATTCATAAATATGACAAATAGTTGTTGTTCGAATGATATCTTTTGGATCATTCTGAGTTTCCGCTATTTGGAACAGAACTTAATTTTAGAAGATTGATAAGTTAGATTTTTCATTGAAGTTATAATTTTCATGCCTTGTCTTAAAACTGCATGTCCTTTCCAACACAATCAGCATACTTTTCTTGTTATTGGCAATATTAATTTGAGTAACATAACGATGGATTTTTAAAAACTGAATCGAACCTTTAATTAGTTTGAATTCAAATATTCAATTAGATATTTCAAGATCAAACAATTTACAGTAATTAATTAAGTTAAAAGAGTAAATCTGGCCCACTTTGTAGACCAATAATGTTATAGCTAGTTTATTTTCATTATAATACCGTTTTCTAGACCATGAATAGTGTTATTTGGTTTTGACAAGTTTATCCCTTTGTTGCCCAGCGATAAGGTAAAATGTATAGTCCTTTGTTGACCAATGGTACTTTTAGGTACCACCTTCTTTTAGACCATATAATAAATTACTTGGCAATTATGTCAACACAAGGGCCCGTTGGTACTTCTAAGTACCTTCTTCCTTCACAATTTTTTTTTTTTTTTTATCACATTGAACATACTCTGTAGAAACAGAAAGTTGTTTTATTATTGATAGTGTCATGCTATGACTTCATGTATTGGTTTATCTTTTCGTAAATTTATTTATGAGTGCTATGGCTAGAAATTTAAATATTATATATAAGCATTGTGTTTAGTTATATATTAGGATATTCCAGTGATATTTTTAGAAGTATAGCAGTGAACATATTTGATTTATTTGGTTATAAATGTAGTGGACTGAGAAGTACCAATGGGCTACTAGAAGTGTTTAGGATATATTTTGAATTGGACTTATAAGTACCGTTGGGCTACTAATAATTAACGTAAAACAAAAACAAGTAAGTCCCCCTTTTCAATATTAGTTATATTGTTATAAAATATATGCAATTGAAAACAATTGTAAAACACTTTTTCATGCTAGGTTTACTCTATAGGCCTAATATAGGTTATGGCAGACAAGAAATTGAACACGTGTAAGCCTATTGTTTCTGACAAACAAATTCTAGATATTTTGTGGGACGAGCTTCCAGAGGACAATAATCCTGACACTGATATTGAATCTGATGATGATTTGGATAGTGAACAAAATGATGATGTTGAGGATATTCCTAGAGATATTTCTACTGGAAACACATTTGATGACATTTTCCTGACTGAATTGTCAAAACAGCATGAAAGTACAGATACTATTCTCAGCCATCAACGAGTTCA
>CABEEJ010005616.1:16478-33202 GCA_901482245.1 Timema douglasi | reverse complement strand
TATATATATGAATATAGGTAACAATAGATAATAAAAAATAAATATATAAATATGGATATATGAAAATGGGGTTATGCCCATGATTATACAGTTGTACCGTTGCCATAACAACATTTGTCCAAACAATTACATTCAAGATAAAAATACGACCCCTCAATGGGTCTCTGCGGCAACCCGCAATATACTGACAACAATAACTAGCCGCCACAGGCTAACCATCCGCATTTCAAAAACGGACTATATCGTATGACATAAAATTACAATTTACAAGCACAACTATTCATGGCAACCAAAATCTATCTTCTTCGTTAAATGAGATAGTCCATGATTTATTTAGTCATAAGAATAAATCCAAAACACAATATTTAGCCGTATGGACTATAAGCATTTCCCATATTATCCAGGCATTACGCCTTCAAAAATGTAAGATAAAAAACTTACAATGATAATGTCCCTAATTCTTTCTAACCATTATTTACCAAGCCGGAAGGGCAAAAAATCCCCGTAATACTATTAACCAGTAATAAAATATATTACGCCATGTTTGGGCTACGCAATTCCTCATTTCTACAAAGTTAAAGAATTAACCCAAAATAACAGATGTAAGTCCAAAATTAATTTTGTATCGTACTAGCCAAAAAGAAATTTATACCCAGCATAAAATTTACAATTAATTTTATAACATAATTCCAAGAGTTTAATTTTAACTAGTACAGCCAAAATGAATTTATACCTTGGGAAAAATCCCATCCTAGAGCAAGTGTCAAAGACACGGTTGATTCAAGAAGTGAAGTTACGACACACACAGTGCCAGTATATAAACCGTTATTCACTGAGAGGAGGGGAACATAGGGGGGACAAAGAACATCGAAGAACAATCACACGGAACAGAGGGAAAGGGGCAGTAAGTTACAAAAGGAAACATCTAGATCATTGGAGGGGCGCGTAGAACATCACGTGTCCATCACGAGGTCACTCCCATGAAACAACGGGTGACCTCGCGCTCAACTTGCCACACCTATCGCTCTTTTAGTTATGTTTTTACACTCGGAGCGAATATAGTGCGCGCGGGCAGGGATGTTGTTGACGAGACTCAAGACACACTGACCAAGAAACGGGGCATTTTGGTGAGTACAGTATTGTTTATTCTTCGGTGTTGTAGAAATAGTGTTCATTCACTAGTATATCCTTCATGCTTGTAATGTTGATGTCAATCAACGTTACAATAAGAACTTCTACAAATACTAAATTAAAGCTAGACTTATATCGTATTCCTAAATCAATAATTAAATTTTACACTATATTTAAATATTTCATAAACCACTTGTAATGATATTGGTTTGGATTACTCTAAATTATGTAAAAAGTCATGGATGAAGGTAATTTTTCTTTAAAGTAATATATGTAGAGTATCCTTTTAAAATTCATCCATGAAGAAACACGTGCATTTCAGAAATAATGTGAAAAGGATTTCACCAACAAAATATATCTTTATTGCAATATTTCCTGTTAAAAGGAACAACTCTGCAGTATTTGTCAAAAGACGCCAATTCCCTATACCAATAAGAAGCTAGCCTTCACAAAACCTGTCGCCAGGACTCTTTCTATTAGTTAGTTTTTACACTGTTGGCAAGGGAACCGAGAGGCAAGGGGTATGTCATATATAATCCGTTGTGCGTATGTTTAAGGCATCCAACCACCCAGACACACACATACACACACACAAGTCACTCTAACACCCACACACACACAAGCAACGCAGTCAGGGATTAACACAGAATACAATAATTTACGTTATTATTTCAAATGTGCATTGACATAAAACATTTAATTAGAATATGTATAAGTAATTAACATATGCCATTAAAATAAACCGTGTGTGAATAAACAGCCATCAACAGTTCTCTTTCTTTAATTCAATTAAATATACCGATTTAATTAGTGCTCGACCACGGAGCAATCAACAGCTGGTTAAACGGTATCTATTCCGTACAGTGATGATAGGCGCTCGACCACGGAGCTATAGACAACCTAAACATTATCGCAGCATTATTTTATCTGGGAAAAATCCGTAGTGTTTCAATTGACGCCCAAAGCGGGGCGATAAATTCTATAGTGTTTACACACTTTGATAATTTAATAAATATAATTAAAAATGTGTTGGTCAAACAAATACAAATCCAAAATATGGTGTCAAAACAAGATGTCCTCCAAATCAGAGGTGGACAAACTTTTCTCCCCAAAGGCCACATAGACATCTGTAAGGTCGTTAGTGGGCCACATGTGACAAAAAATTTAATTCAATAAACAATGACATTTATCTTCAAACAAAACACATTTATTGATCATATATTTATATAACTTTGATACATAAAGAAAGTAGCAAATACAATCTAATATATCATAGCAAGTACATTTAAATATGTCATAAACCGTAATGATTCTTAGCCTACCTAATTGGTGTTTAATAAATAGTCAAACTCTTATCGATAATGGGATGTATGCAACGGTCCAAAATACTTAGGGGCGCACAAATTGGCAAAGCGGGCCGTAGTTTGCCCGCGTCAGCTCTAAAGCATCAGTGACATTTCAAATGTTCTTAGTATCATGGTTTGTATAGGTAGTTATAAAACATACCATACTAAAAGTGTATATAGCTTACTGGCCTGATAAACTTAAACTTGAACAAATATAAAATAAAGGAAATGTTTGTGCAGTAGGTCTTTAATTAATAATGATTATTATATTTGAATTTCAAAGTAGATTACATCTGGTGTAGAGTAGTATTATGTATTTACCAAATATTAGTTATTTTTACATAAGAATCGTTTATTATTCAAATTAAAACAGATTATGAATAAAATAAATCAAACATATTTACAGTAATTTATGCAGAAATATAACCTATATCACGCGTTATACTATCTTGTTTAATAGTCCTAGAGGTAAGCATGCCTGGTTATATATAGATAGTAATGTAAGATTTTAAATAGAAAATATAATTTAAAAATTGGTATTATCTCTGTTGTGTGTTATTATATATTTGTTATATAAACTATTCTTATGCTGGAATGTACGGGTCCTATCTAGAAGGATTGATTAAACAGGGGTGTTCTCTTATATGATACGCTCGCTATATCGGAACCAATCAAGCTAAGCTCACTGCCCTTCGTGTTAAACGGAGGAAAGAACATTGGGTAAGTAACTCAAGGCTTGGATCAAGAATAATGTAGATGTACTCATATTGAAGGTAAGCTAGTCATAATTATATTTATATCCTTGGCCAAGACTCACTGGTTAGTAATTAACTGGACCATGGTGGATAAAATAACAATCCTACAATCAACCAAGACCTAAATACCAATTACCAATACGGTCAACAATATAAAGTTAGTAGGTAAAATTATCTAAATAAATACTCGAAGTGTGCATTTGTTCGAGAAAAGTATATTTGATATTCTCGTATATTTAACAAAACCAAGTTACTTATTTCAAAGCATCAACTCCCTTTATACTATCTCAAATGTATGTTTATAATTATACTTTATAATTTAATTCTCTATCTTGTAATTCTACAAATTTTAATGGTTATTTCTACTCTACCCTACATTTATATAAATTATAAGTTATTATATTAATTTACATAAATATATTTTATAGAAATATTTGATTGTAATAGCTTTAATTGGCTAGCATGAGATTACGATTGATAAAGATACCAAGTGTGAATTTTCATTGTTTTAAGTTAGTCATGACGTGAAATACAGCTAGTTGATCTTGAATTTGTTCTTTAGACTTCCCTCTGGTTTCTGGAACAAATATAGCTACAAATAGGATCCCTGATATACAAACCCCACTTAGAATTGCATATGTTGTTAAAGAGCCCAAGGTGACATCTATGGAAGTGAAATATTTTGTCACTAAAAATGCTAAAATCCAAGAATAAGAAATTACAGCAGATCCTATTTTTTCCTTGCTTTCTGAAGGAGAAAGTTCTGCCACCATGAACCAAGGGATGGGTCCCATTCCTAGAGAGAAAGCGATGAAATACACGCTCATGGCAAACAATGGGATGAAAGAGTAGGTTGCTGGATCCAAATTATAGTTTCTCAAACCAAAGTTTATGGCGAATAAGGCGTGACATATTGACATGGAAGTAAGGGATATCAGGAGTAGTACTCTTCTGCCAACTCGGTCAACTGTCAGAAACGATATAGTTGTGGCTATCAGCTGTAAAATACCTACAATAACACAACTCAGGTTTGAGGATACAGCAGTTCCTGCATCCTGGAAAATACTTACTACGTTAAAAGTGACTGCATCAATGCCACATAGCTGTTGATAAGTCATTAAACCAAATACTATGAAACATATTTTTCCTAAGGGAGAATAAGTTGACATGTTTTCCGATGTGCCAGAGTTTTCAATATGATTATCGATATTTGGCTTATCTCCTTTGTTTAGTCTGTTCTTCAACGCATTAATCTCCATTTTTATGTTCTCACTATCACTTTCTTTCACACCTCTCAACCATTTTAAGGCTTCTTCAGCTTTCATTTCATGTCCGGCTGCAAGCAGATGGATTGGAGACTCGGGCATGAACATGAAAGCTCCAAAAAAGATCACGGGTATGACAGCGGAGGATATAGAGAACCACATGTATGGTGAGTATGATCCTATGATAAATGACCACAGTATACCTACGGTTATCATCAACTCTACGTAAATGCCCAGTGTGCCTCGTACCTCATCTTCCGCTATTTCGTCCACGTAGATAGGATTGATAGCCGTGGTGACTCCTACAGATAATCCTGAGACGAACCTTCCAGCGTAAAGATATGGAATCTAGAAAAAAAAAATTAAGGGATATATTTTATTTTAACTTTTTTTTTAAATAAAGTTTAACATTTAAAATATATTATTCTTTAAATAACAATTTGATTTTTTAATATGTCATATTTTGAAATATTTAGTTCAATTCTTAATGTCTTTATTTCAAATGATTATTTTCTGTATCTTTTTTTAAGTTGGGCATAGTTTAAAAGGGGAAGGAATTCCACATTGTAGAGGTAGGATCATTCGGCTGACTGTCTAAATTATCAGACAATGAAGTGTGCCGGGGTTTAACATTTAGTGTAGTTTGTGTTTACAAACATTCATACTAAAGTAGCTTCATCATATTATGTGTGTAGATTTTAAGTACAATTCTTCAGTGCCATATTTACCATTAGGTAACCAAGGGCTATGGAAGAAATATTTGTTTGTAAAAATTCTAAGAGATCTTTTAAAATTAGTAAAAAGATAATTTTACATATACTAATGAAAATAAAACTTTAAAATTATATTAGAAAAAAAATCTACAATCTAGAATACTTATAACATCACTTAAGATAATTTCCTTTTTATCGGCTTCTAGTTGCAACAAAGCCTTTGATAAAGTCCGCGTAGTTCACATTACAGTTAATCTATATCTCATTGAAAATAAGACCCAATGATAATATGTGATCTTAGCTCATGGTTGACACAGCTAATACAACTATTGATTTACTATAAAAATATATCCTCAGAGTTATATGCACATTTCGAGTACTTCTAGCAAGTATTTGTTTTATTTGGTATTTCATCTTGCTACATAATTATATTGTGTCCGGTACAAGGGTGAAAACATATATTCACTAACAAAGTCTTCTTCTAAATATGAAGAAAGATGAAGTCAGAAGAGACACTGAAGAGAATAAAGAGCAGAAGTCACCAGGAGAAGATTAAGTGAGTGTGGATAGGGTATAGGTACTCTGAGATAAATATATGGTGGGCACTTAGATTAATATAATTGAGGAACTTCTATCAAGAAGAAAAAAGGTCTAGCTACTTAAATCATCTTGAGGAAAGCTTTGGTTGTATGTGGACCAACCTCGGAATGTGTTGGATTAGGGGAGTGATTGAAGGACGCTGTAATTCTCAAAACCAACCTTACCTGTTGTCAGTTAAAGTTATTCCTGCTCATAATTGGTTCATATGTGCCCCTCGTATAGCCCTATTTTTAATGCACCAGACATAAAAAAATACTGTACCTAAAATAGGGCACAATCAACATAATAATAGGTACTGAAGATTTGCTACCATTAAGAAGAAAAGAAAACGAATAGGTATATTGTATGTTCTAAGAGTTAACCAATAAAGATTGTTCCTTTATTCGCATTGTCTTTATTAGTTTGTTTATATGTAATGTTGTCTACCCTAACTATCAGGCAAACCAGAATAAATTTACAGCACTAAAAGTACATCCCTCCTTGTTTGACATCCAAACAATGACTCAGTGAGAAACCAATAAAAAATACTGATGTAGAATCCTTATGACAAATATTCTTACTAAAATATCCTGGAGGTATTGAAGATACCAACCCAAATGTTCATTATAAGTAAGACAAATAGATATAATCCAAAAGTCCCAATGTTACAAACAAAAAGACCAGCGAAATATGATCGTAGTCTAGTCTAATTTTACTTTAACCACACATGAGTCAATAGTTTGGTTTCCCCGTAGCTTTGATGAGGAAACAATGATTATGAAATACAAAAAAAGAGTCAGAGTTAGCTGGTAGAATAATTAAAGTGGCGAACTTGTAGGCAGCGTAAGTACTATGTAAATTTATGTAATATAACACTGTTGGAAGTATATTTTGTAAAAAAATCACTATTTGGACAGGGATACGATGGTGGCTCCAAGATGGAATGAGCTAAATTAAAGGCAATTTTTGTCTTCTCTCCGGTAAAATCATCTTGAAAATGAGGTGTTTTAATGTCTGCTTGATAGCGATGTTGTCAGTTGGAATTGCACGGAGTTATCCATGTGTTGGTGGACTGCAAGCTCTCCCAAGGAGCGCACCCATTTAAACCTGGAGAGTAAGGGTCAGGTGTATACCTGCTATGTGGGCTAGTTTCCAGATAAAATAAACACTTCTGATTTATAATACCATAGAATATAAATATAAGGTTTGAACAAGCTATCAAACCATTCTAGACCCGTGGTAAAGGATAAACAGACAGGCAGACAAACATGGTTATAAACAAGATTCCAAGATATACTTTTTTGGGTTCGGACACAAATGAAACGTAAATTATTAATCACAATTTCAAGGTCAGAAATATTTACTATTGCATTACTTTATTATGATAATGATATGAGAACTCTTTTAAAATTATTAAACAGTTAACAACTAATGGGTAATGAAAGGCAAGTAGACACAATTATTTACATTCCTAAAAAAACGTTGTTAAACTACCCATTTTGAAAGAAATATATGTAGCCATTTTTAAAATAGTTCAAGTTTTTTGAAGAATCAATCATTATTTATGATCGCTCTTAGGCAAAAATAGCGTTTTATATGGATTTCATTGACTCCTTTATACAGTTTGTGAGATGATCAATGTTACATTTTAAAAACTTAAAATTTATTAGTTGACATATTTGGTTTACGATGGCTATAGCTATCTTTATATTTCTAAAGAAAAAAATACCGTATATAAAGAGCTCAGCCAGGTGGTATAAATCCTAATTCAATAGAGTTTGTAAATATGTATGTCAAAAGATAATTACCTTAACAATTTTAAGCGTACTATAAATCTCCAATTTTACATGGTGATATATCATAAGATAACTGTTCTCTATAAATGTTCAAAAAACTAAAATCTTTGATGGAGGATTTAAAATGGATCAACTTTTGCCAAAAACGTTAATTATGAATCATTCATTTTCTATGCTGTACATTGCTATAATACAATGTAACTTTTGTTTTAACTCCTTAAACAATTAATTTTATTCTGTCTCATCATTCTTTATTTTTTTATTAGCACCAACAGGAGAGAGTTCAAATATTGTATTTGATCTTTTAACACATAGTTATTAAATTATGTCTTTTTTTATATTTTCTTTTATTAAGCTTATTTTTCACGTTTTTTGAACACGATCCAAGCCTATAAGGGATTAATATTCAAACGTTACTTAAGATTTCGTTATTTTTCTCTGTGTTTAATTATATAAACTAAAAACTGTCAATGTTACTTAATAGAATCCTCGTGCGAAGAGGTACATTTGCTAGTCAATATAAATTTGGTGCAATACTTTTAGAACTAGGGCGTGTTAAATCAAATTTGTTTATTAAAGGTTAGTAAAACCTATTCTGTAAAATTATCAACCAACGTTCCTAATTTAGATTACCACTAACAATAAAAGAGATACAAAATATAAAACCAAATAAAAACACTATTTATAAATCAACATCTAAAATTAAAATAAACATTATATCTAAATAAACTTAGGTATATTTTTAAAATAATGTAGTTAAAGAAATCTTTCCTCGCTCCCTAAATATAGTTATAACCGTTGTTCACTAAAAAAAATTATGATAGGATTAATAATATGATTTAATGATTGTCTTACAATAGTTTAGTGAGTTTTATTATATAATCATTTTCAAACAATTTAATTAACAGACATAATTTGCACAGTGTGATTATAAGTAGAAATATTTTAAGATATAAAGTTTGAATTTAGTGGTTAAGAGCCGATTACAATAATATCAAATATGTAAATATAAAAGTAATGTTTGACATAGTTCAAGTTCTATGAAATAAAAAGTCATGAATAATAATCTAGTTCCTCAAAATGATATATGGCTTCAAATATCAAACGTATGTGTGACCATAATATAATTTGTATGTTTGAATAAACCTTCTTTCCCTATTTAAATTAACTCTCGTTTCTTAGATAAGAAGGTATAATAAAGAGAGATGATAGAAAAGGATATTAACTCACAAAGGAAACCAAAATCAAATGTTTTACATTGAAATTAACACAATTTGGATGCAGCTATGTAAACTGTGAACCGTGTTTTAATTTTCATTGTAAAAACAATATTTCTTTTGTTTCCACTACTCTTTTCTGTTCTTTCTTCCAAATTTAATAAACATTCCGTTATTTATAGTAACTTTAATATCACAGATATATGTTACAATTTTTCACATTTTTACTTGTATAGCTAAAACAATTTTTTTTACAAATACACAGGGCTTATTTCACAACCATATATCTTACTTAATAATTAGGAGATAGTTCACAAAACTAGAAATAATATGAATTTTCTAAAAAATAAAATAGACAAAAAGAAGCAAAATTTTTATAATTGTGTATTTTAAAATTATATATACTTTATATAAAAGCAAATATTATAAATCCAAAATTAGCTACTTAGTTTTATTCAATTAAATGCTTCATATTTATGTATTACTTTATGAAGTTAGCATCATTGGGATATTATTTTAAGGATACACTTTGGAGATAGACTTATCTTAAAAAAAAGCTTGTAGCATGAAGTAATTTCATTTATTATACATTCATTTAAAATACTAAGAAAAGTAATTTGGTTAATGTTTTACCCTTTCAAATCTAAAAAAACATTAAACCATCAACCGATAGCAGATAACATATCAATTTATATTATTATTTTAGAAAGAGATCAGACTAATCGTTTGACTTTTCATGTATTATTCTTAATTTTTTTACTATGTTATCCTTTGGTGAAAATATAATATTTTTTTTCATGATTTTTGATTAATATGTCAATCATTTGTTGAGAGTCATTTGTATATGTCTAGTTGTGACATGTGTCTCCGCAAGTTGACTTTCAGTTTGCTCTCTGGACCTTCCTTTCGTTTCTGGAACAAATATAGCCACAAACACGACTCCTAGGACACAAACCACAGATAAACTGCCGTAAGTGATCATGGAGCCGAACATAAAAATCATAGAGGCGAAAAATCTTGTCACAAAAAATATTAGAAGCCAGGAATAAGAGACTGTGGCAGAGATGATTGTCTCTTTGTGCTCTGAGGGAGATAACTCGGCTATCATGAACCAGGGGATGGGACCTAGTCCGACAGAGAACGAGATGAAATATAAGCTCACTGAAAAGAGAGGGACGAAAGATAATAACGTAACTTCTCGATTGTAATTTGCCAACCCAAAGTTGAGGGAAAGCGAAATATAGCACAGAGTCATGAGAGAAAGAGAAATAAGAAGTAGAATTCTTCTGCCAACTCGGTCAACTATAAAAAACGCAATGGCGGTACCGATCAACTGTATGATACCTACAATAACACAGCTCCAACGTGAAGACAGACCAGTACCTGCGTATTCGAAAATATCTATAATGTTGAACATAATGGCGTCAATGCCACAAATCTGTTGGATGGTCATTAGACCTAATATTATAAAACAAGCTTTGAACGTTGGCGATTTGAAGGACAGATTTGCAAAGAAATCAACAATAATTGACGAGAATGTTTTACTTTCATGATGAAAGTATGAGGTTTTAATTGTGTGCCTAAACATTCTACTCTTCAAAACATGTATCTCATTTTCTATGAATTTATTTTCGTTTCCTTTAACAGCTCTCAACCATTTAAGAGAATCTATAGCTTGTAACTCGTGTCCTGTCGCAATCAGGTATGTTGGAGATTCCGGCATCCAAATGAAGGTTCCGAAGAAGATGACGGGTATGACGGCGGATGAGACGGAGAACCATAAGAACGGTGCGAACGACCCAACTACAAACGACCAGAGTACTCCTGTGTTCGACATCAGCTCTAGGTAGATACCCAAAGCACCTCGTACCGAGTCCTCAGCTATTTCATCCACGTAGATTGGGTTGATAGTCGTGGTGATTCCGAGAGATATTCCTGAGATGAACCTTCCA
This sequence comes from Timema douglasi, assembly GCA_901482245.1. Classification (NCBI taxonomy): domain Eukaryota; kingdom Metazoa; phylum Arthropoda; class Insecta; order Phasmatodea; family Timematidae; genus Timema; species Timema douglasi. The sequence continues at coordinate 22,448 of CABEEJ010005616.1, read as the reverse complement.
GCGTAGATACACGGGACCTGGAAAATATAACACTATTTTATTCATTTATTATAAATCGTCATTATTTAATTAATTAAAATAATAATATTTAGCACCGCGTCTTACTAACCGTTCGGGTTATACGCTCTAAGTATTAATTACTCTAATGGATTAGGAATTGGGAAGGTTGAATCAGAGGAAGTGAGCCCCCATTTGCGTGGAGGGAGAGTGGAAAACCATTTAGGAAAAACCACCCCCAGTTCACCCGACCGAGACTCGAACATTTAATTAATTAAACTGAATCGGGTGACCTGGCCGTCTAGGGGTAAGGTGTTAGACTTCTGTGCTGGCGGCCGGGGTTCAATCCTTGGTCCCGGCACAGATTTATCTGATAACAAAACCCTTCCTTCACCTCTGACAAGACATCTTGTGAATGTGGGGAATGCCAGGCCTCCACCGTGGTTTACCGTGGTTCTGATTCCACGTTAAACTGTAGGTCCTCCATTTCATCTCACAATCACCCTACCATTACACTTTAGCGTAAGTGCGTACAACCTGAACGGGTAGTAAGACGCGGTGCTAATAATAATAATAATAATAATAAACTGAATCATTTTGTATTAGTGTATATCTAATAATTTCTATATTGGTAAGGTTCATAAAAACATACCTGAATTTTGTAGGACTAATAGGGAATTTAAGAGAAATTGTACCCAAATTAGATTATAGAATGGTTGAAAAACTAGAAGAAATGAGAAAAAATGGATTCCTCTAGATTTTTTTAATTTAGTTCTGTAAAGCTAATTTGTGTACGTAAAATTTAGATTTAATTTACTCAATAATGATCAAAATTTAAATATAAAATAAAGGTATATGTAATATTTATGTGCATGACTCTAAAAAAATATAAATCTTCGTTAAAATAAAAATAGAAACTTCATGTCCAAACCAATATGTACATATTGTACAGTACATTTAAAACCCAACGTATAAAATTATTTTGAATTGAATTTTCTCATTTATTTATTTTCAGTCTCATTTGATATTTTCAAGTGAAGAATTTAAACTAAAACTATGGTTTAATATATGGTACAATGATTAAAAAGGATTTTTTTTAAATATTATGAACATACATTTATTTAAACTTAATACTAATATTGCAAAATTTAAGAATGGTAAAATATTTGAAGAGAATAAAAGTAAGATACAATTTTAATATGTCAAGTTTTTTTCTATATTCCACGAATCTAGGTCGCACCCAAGAGTTGAGTTGGGGTGGGATGGCCCACTTTCCCCTCTATCCTCCAGATCACATATAGTTTTAAAAAAGCTTGAATCAGTTGAAGTAGAACTAAAATATGTAGCACAGGAAGGTGTTTCAAATGTTTTGTCTAAATTTAAAGACTAAGCGTGATACTCAAAAGAAAATATAAAACACATACTAAAATTTACCCTAAAACTCAAAATTTAAAATATCACCAACATAATAGCTCCTGTACATAAAAGGCCGTAAATAGAAACCATTAATTAGAAATGCCTTAACAGTTTAAAAATAAAAAAAATTTAGATAAATAGAATCCATTATTCCGAGTTTTAAATACATCACTTCTTACCAAAATAGGGTTAATCCTTTCTGGGTCACATTTATAGATAATTTATAGTCTTTCATATTCCATCCATTTTCGTGGAGATCTAAGAACAAGAAATTTTGCTTCGTGAGTATTCAAATTGATCAAACCTATCTTTGCTGGTTTTAATTACGAATTGAGTCATATTTATCTAGAGGATTTTGGCCACAGCATAGAGCTAATAATTTATTAAAATGTTTGTTTTACCATTTTTGTATTTAATAATAGGATAAAATGCAACAAACTTCAGTATTTGAGAGATATATTTAGAATACCCCATACTTATTATAAATTCGAACTAGTTTATTCATGAGGAACAAAACCTCACAGTTATTATTGTAGAGTTTAAATAAAAACAAATGAATTTCCATCTTTATACATGAGATAATTAAAAAATATCTTGAAGCTAATAATATTTTTTCCTCGTTAAAAGGGAAACTATTAGATAAAATTATAAGCTTCCTTAAATTTGTTGTATCGGAGATTTATATTCTAGAAATTATTCCAATTAAATTATACTAAAGATTGTAAGTACTAATAATAAGAAATGATATTATAAAATTAATTAACAAATTAATGCTAAACAACTTAATGTATAATCATTTTAGATTATTTTTACAAAATTAAATCCCAATCTAGTGTAATGTTTGAAGTTATAAAATGATAAAAGACTCATTTTTGTAACACACAAACTAAAAAAACTAAAACGTTTCAAATCATGTTTATTTTATAATAAAAATGTTTCCAGTAACAACACTCATAAAATAATAGGCTCATAAATATTGAAATTTAATATTCATATATTTGACTTGACTACCTTGAGAGGTGAAAACAGAAAGGAACATCAGAATCATCTTGACTGAAGCCATTGGAGGAACTGGCAGGAGTGGTTATCCATCCAAAATGAAGCAGAAGCAGAAGTCGGCCAGCAGATAAACGAGTGTTAAAATATTGGAGAAAGGACCCATGGATGAAACAAATTCAAATGCAACGTGGTTATTTTTAAATGAAGTGCACAAACTCCTTTGCAGTAGAAACTGTAGGAAATCTTCTTTAATTCTTAGTGATTTAAATTATTTATTTCAGTTAAATTAAACGAGCATAGCATAGAATTAGCAAGAGTAGAAATAAATTCAAATACATAGCATATTATTTGGAAACATTATTCTTCTCTGACATATATTAAATAGAGGAAAATCACATGCTGCTAATGGAAATCATATAGATGAAGAGTTCCACGTAATAACTAGTCTAAAGAGTGTTTACAGAAATATGTTAGTGGAAATATTAAATATTAGCATTATTAATGAAGTTATGAAGTCCACAAAGAACCATATTATTAGAGTCAAGATGTTATGTCGAAAATAATGTAAACAGAAAACTACATTTCCGTTGATAGGAACCATTTTAAATAAAAATCATCCAAATGGCATACGGTATGGTAAAGTGAATATATGAAGCAGAAAATTTATAAACACGTGATTGCAAAAATTATTTAAAAAGTTTCAATAAATATCCATGAAATCTTACAAGCCCAAGTAAAATATAGAAACCATTACAGGAACATTAAAAAATGAAGAATTAGGTTGAAAATAATAAGAATCATACAAAATGCCTAAAACATAATTATATGTAACAATAGACAATACGATAGAAAATTTGTTTAGCTAGCTAAAACGTTGACAGAAAAACGAAGAGTCAAAATTGAGGCAAGAAAGACAAGAAAATAGAGATCTTATCTATGTATATATTTTTCTTATGGCATATATTAACGGGAGGGGCATGACATCCATATTTGGTCGCCTCATGTGTGGACTAGCCGTTCTGATGGTCCAGAGTACACCTATGAACGTTGTCAACATATACCCGCAATGAGATTATGTGATGATAAATATTATTAAGTTGGGCAGCTGGTGGGAGTCTTAACTTAACATAAGCCTAACTAACCAAACCCTGTTGACCTTGGGGACTACTCCCTTTAAAGAATGAACATATAAGGAACCAGTCAGGAATTTAACACAACTAATTGGTAAATATGATACAGCAACAGTCAAATACACATGTAACCATCAGTTCAACAGGGAGAGCATGCCAACTGTGTGTGACATTTCAATTTATACTATAGATGGAACCAATCCATCAATCTCAAATTTAAAGGAAAAATAAAACCCCGTAAAACACTAGAAAGTGAAGCTGGGTAATTACTCTTCTAAAAATGAAACCACTTGTCTGAATAATTGCAAATACTGATACCAGTTTAACTGTAAAATGGTTTCATTTAATCGTAACGAATTGTAAAAATACCACTTAAATATTGTACTTATTTCACAAATAAATTACCTAGGATTTAAGGGAAACACACCTAGTATAATTTCTTGGCCGCCTCCTTAATCAATGGATCTTTGATTGAACATTATACCATAACAACATATAATCTTCAATATTACACATCTAATCAAACCTTTTAAACTTCAAAAAACAAAGCATACCGTGTACTTTTAGGCACACAAGATTATTTTAAACCTAATTAATTTAAACATCTTAAGCACCCCTCTCAAACACTTCTATTTACTTTTCAAAATAGTTTGAGCTATAACCACGCGTGCTTAATAAATAGATAAATAATATTGGTCCAGTTATAAAATAAATTATTTATTTTAAACTGAAACAATAGTATTCTTTCATTGATAAATGAAGATTAATTATTGTTTAGTTATTAATTTTTCTTGTATAAATTAATTTTATTAAATTAAAAATAATGATAATGTCAAAGCTTCCAGGCTTTGGTAATCAAAAGCATGCAAGAATGATGTAAGCTTGACTAATCCTACCTTACATTGTTCTATATCAGCAGCTGTGCGCGCGCATGAGGTCGTTATTTTAAAAACAGAGGGTTTTATCAATTAGCACAACACTAGAGTATTGACATAACTAGTAGCTAAGGATAGACATCCCTCGCTTTGTGATATATATATATATATACATATCAGCAAGTTTTAGACCTTTTCAAAAAGGGATGGGAGGGGAGGGTGTCAAGGGAGGAGGCCAGTTAAGGGTATATTTTGAAGTCCTTATAGTGATTACAGTAGCCCCATGGCTTCTTTGGTGCTGACTGACAGCTCAAAGCCGACAGCTGATAGCTTTAAAAGGTTACCAAACCAAATTATTTATCTCTACGCCTATTGAAAGGTAGCTATGTAAAAGCCGCGCATAGTCGAGCAGCCGGTGTAAGCGGAAAACATTAGTACAGGATATTATTAGTCTGAATGTAAGAAGGACTCTAGTACAGCATCGGCACGCACTCAAAAGAGCGGCATCTCTTTGACACTCAACAGCGGTCTAATAATCTCAATGTTGACCAGAAAATTCGTGTCCAAGGATATTAATACTTCTTTATTAAACCTCTCACAACCTAGCTATTTACCAAAACCTTCACAGTATCAATACCAGTGTTTTTTTAATTCTATCTTAAAAGGAAAAAGAGAAAGACAATTAATTAGCATATATGCCAAAAGCCTTTGAATATTTGACAACCTTATTACTCTGGCACCCCCATATAAATGTGATTTAAATTTAAACACACATACAAATATATAACATTTTAAATTATATTATTTAGTTATAGAGTAGTCACTAGTCACACGCCCCTATAAGTTATTTAGAAAGGCGTGCCTTTTAAATCTTTTTAAAAACGAATGCCGTAAAACTTAAAAATTTATTTAAAGTAGTTAACTTTTTAAAAAAATTGATGCTCCTAGAAGCTTTTTGGAGTTTTTACTTTCTCGACCCCTTGGAGAGAGAAAGTATTGTGATCGTCAAAAAATCTCACTTTAGATTTTTATAAATGTCTATGCTTCATGACTTACTAAATAAAAATAAATGAAAAGCTTTACATCTTGGGTCATTTTATATTTAAGATTAATATTTCCACCATCGCTGGGCAAGCAAATACGGAGATTGGAAAACGTGCCGAAGATTTCGCGGGAAAACCGCCGGCCATTCATACCTTACTTGCCGATAACGCGAATATTATGTTGCCGGAACTAATCACGGTACTACAATGTTGTATTATATTTTGTGATTGTATATTTAAAAACTACGCATGCCACTTTGATTGGTAGGAAATAATAGTTTGATAAAATTATTGATAACATTTGTTTACCGATATTAAGGCACATTTTAAATAGTATCTACATAATATTTTATTCTGGACATTTCTAAAGAATATGTACACCTGTTATCACTTTAAAATATATTCTAGAGCAGTGTTCCTCGCAATCTTATCTTTATAAACCCTGTGTCTAAAATTCCACAAAAAACTCGTCCTTTACATTAAATGCCACAAATAAGTCCCCCCCCCCCC